>JACXGM010001567.1:0-53592 GCA_016801145.1 Umbra pygmaea
AATATTTCAGTTGGTGTGCAATGAATCTAAAATATATGAAAGTTAAATTTTTTTCATTACATTATAGAAAATAATGAACTTTATCACAATATACTAATTTCTTGAGAAGGACCTGTATGTGGTAACACGTTACACTCTGTCTTACATTGCAATGTCAAATGTTTAAACACATTAGGTGTACGTTAATGACGCATTGTATCTGTTTAATTAGAACTGGAGATTAGCAACTCCAAACAACCGGGATTACCTAAAAACTGAGGAAATTAAATAGCTTTTTAACTCCCAAAACGTGTTGCAAAGCAGGTAGACAGCCGTGCGCTGACGGCTGATGCTCGCAATATAATGCCAACAAATACACAACCCAACTGCATGTGATAAGGTGCTTGCGTAGGGACATGTGCCGACCCACGTATAGATATATATGCGCATTAGAATCCCTTAGCCAGTTGACAATTGATAAATTTATAAATAAGAGAGATAAGACGTTAAATGTAAAGTAATAGCTAATGAGTGAGACCTAATGTTTTAGAAACGTCCATGGTCGAACATGTGGTACCCAGACATGGGGGCTAGCACGGGATAACCCCCCCCTGGGAAATACATTTCGAGAGACGACTTCACAACGTTTTTCGATCTGCAAGGTCCGTGGGGGAGGGTGAGACATACATAGTTATGTCGCGGAAGTGTGATAAGCCAATACCACAGTAAGCTGTAACTTGTAAATGGTAGTTTAGATATGCAGCCTAAAATAATCGTGGAAGGAGGAGTACACAAAATTCCAGGGGTGAACAGGGAATAAATATGATAAAAGTGACAAGAGACCCCCCTGATGCAGCTAGCTAGTAAAATAAAATAATCGAGGTGCACGTAGATAAGTGATTGGATCCAATGTAAATATAATGTAAGAAATAATATGAAAATAAACATAAAAACAGGATTGAGGGAAGTGTAGATAAAGGGTTAAAGCTTGCCTTTTGTGAAATCTGCTAAAATTAATGTTTAAGACAAGAGTAATATTTCCGTGTAAAAAAATATTTATTTTTTAACAGACCCAAAAGTAATTGGACAAAACCCCAAAATACATAGACACTGAAAATTTTCCCTTAGAACATAATTGGATTTAATAATTTGGCCCTATATCAGGGACAATTGAGATGAAAACCATTGAAAATAGAGCCAATTATAAATAAAAGATATCCTATAAAATATTTCTTGACAAAAATAGGAAATACCTCTCTGCTTAATTTTAACCCTCATACAAGAAGAGAACAATTACATAGATAAGTGATAAGGAGTACCTATAAACACTGCGACATAGACATAACCTCAGTTGGCCACTGGTGTTAGGCAGGCACGTACGCCACAAGGTCGTTACACACATGTATTACGCACACGCATCAGAACTGTGTGTGATACATATTGAAGAAGTAATATGGAGAATGAATAAAAGATTGTTGTTGTACTAACGATCTTAAGCATTTCCACACATATACAGGTGTGAGATACCAGCAGATGCCAGAGGTGAAACGTGAGTGGTCACTCAGAAATGTTTTCTTCGCTCATTACATCTGCTTGGATAAAGACTGATATGTGTGAAATGTGATTGACGATGGAGAGGAGTCCATGACCAAATTGATATATTGGATATTTTTGTATATATGCATGGTTACATAAATGTTCAGATGTGATTGAAAAAATATAACCTGTTAAGTAGAGTTTACACTTTAGAAATAAGCTACCGAAGAGACATAAAAAAACTGAGATACCACATTAACAGAGACGCAGTTTAAAGAAACTGATTAAAGGACTATTCAAATAAAAGAGACATTAACAGAGAATTGTTGAAGCTTTCCGTTTCCTTACTATCAAACCAAATAGAAAAGAGATTTCCCTTACTCAGCCCCCTACAACAAAAAAGGAAAGAAATGATTTTCACCACTCGCGTATAGTATAAAATTAAAGGTACAATGACAGAGTTTAGAGTTATCACAAAATTTTTATTTTTATATTTTTTTCGCTGGGCTTTAAAACTGTTTGTTATGATAGCCGAAAGAACAAAACATTTTTCCACTGTTGATGAGGTTGTTTTGTTGTGATAACATTGAAGTAAAAGAACATTACATGCAACACAGTGTTTAAAGATTGGGAACTGCCAGTTGAAAAGCTGCCAGGTTGGTTCCTGACTGTGCCAAATGTTTTACCACTGAGAAAGGCATTTTACCCTGAAGTTGCTCCAGGAATTTATTCCTGTGGAGCTGTAAGTCACACTGGACAATAGAGTGTACTGAAATAACTTGAAATACATACATTTAATCTAGAAGATTAGACAAATAATTGGAAGAGAATGACTATAGTTTAGATAGATGAAAGGCCATGACGAAACATGAGATTAAATAAAAAGTTACACACCTGCCGCTTAGTCGAGGTGCATGAGATAAATATAATAATTAGGATTTAAAAATAACAAGTCTCTGCATGCTCTAGAACCAATGCAAATGTTTTGATGAATTAAACTTTAGGTCGGTAGACCTTAATTAGGCAAATAACATACGATGCGTATTCTTAAATATATAGAAATGAGAAATAAACAATAAAACATGAGCGAGCCAAACATGTAAAAAGGAAAATGTGTCATCAAGCGTCAAATACACCAATTATACTGAACAGATTTAGTCTATAGTATAACTGTTGATCAAAAAGCTTGCACCATTATAGTTACAATTTGACAAAAAATAATACATGTAAAAAGACATGTTAAAGACATAGATAGATAACTGTCTGGGAAGGACAGGATTGGTTTGACTTTCCCAGTGCCCAAAAGAGGAGCTAGAGACAATTAAAGGATAGATATTTTGAACCAGCACCATGTAAGTTTAAACAAGTAAGAAGGATTTAGGACTGGGTATTTTGAATTGGCATATTGAATATGGGAGTGGATAACATCACTTTAAATAATACAGGATAAGATGATATTGACATTCAACAAATGTATATTATGGATAAAATTAGTTTTGTTTATTTTTGTGTATTTCCAGAGGTCGAACATTGTCCCTGTGTTATTCCTGTGTTCAGTAGAAACATTTAAATATCCAGCTATTAACAACAGAGCAAGTCACATGGTGCAGCTTTAAAAATATATAGGAATATTTCAAATGCATGCATTGACTCAAAAGAGACACATAGATACAAATAGGATAGATTTTTCTCCTCATTTGGAGGCCACAACTAAAATAAAATTCTTAAAAGTGCAATATATAAGACAGCCACGTGACTAATGACGACAAAGTTTCTATTTTACAGACATGGGCATGCGCGAATACACACACACACAGGAGACGCAAAAACATTGTGGAGGGAAAATAGCAGCCATTTTAGAAATGAGGAAGTAGCATTATGCTAACTAAAAAAAATATTAAAAAAGACTGTACAAAGTACACTAATATTGTGGAAATTATCCCCAAATATATTTTTGATCTAAACATTGAGTAATAAGAGGACCCAAATACACTACAAGACAATATTGACCATATTATAATCCACTACATTGAGGTAGAAAGGGAGATGTTTTACCGGGTCAGAGTAGGGTTATTGAATAACTTGTGAGGATAACAAATGTTAAGGAAGAGAAGGTTTATAGTATAGTAGAAATGGTTTGTGGTTACAAAGGAGACATTAAGAATAATTGAGAAGAGAGCAGGAGTTGTTATTATGTATGTCGTGAGGACAAGATTGGCATGGGGGGTGACGTTTTATTGTCTTTTGAATGATCAACAAAGGATAATAAACGTTACCAGGTGAGATAATACAGTTAGGAGAAAGGGCAGTTGGATATTAATCTTCTGCAGAGATTGAAGATTCAACTGGATATTTATAGAAAGGAGATTGATTAAGGGATTGGAGAAAAGTATATACCAAAATGTAAATGAGTGTCTTACCCCACATTGCTTTTAGAGGAGTGGGAGGTTTGAAAAATTAGATAATTCCCACTTTGGACGATTAAAATCCCCATTGGATAAATTCCACATTAGTTAGGTTCCATACGAGACCAGAAAGAGAAAAATAAGTCTTCTTTGTGAAGCGAGAGACAGAAGACAGACAAAAGGTTGCTTAGACACGTTATCTAGTTTCTGGAATTGTAAGGCCACACTCGCACACACACAGCTGGTAGAGACTGGGTTGATATTGGAAACAGAAATTTAGGCATAATTCCAGTACAAATTAGAACATAATAGGTTGACAGAGCACACATTGATTAATGTACTAAATTAGACAAATAAAATAGAATGAGGGTGCAAGTTGTATGAGTAATGACACCACTGTTTGAGTTTTTGGGAAAATTATGAATGATAATAGTGTGTTTTAGTAGAAGCTAAGAGTTCTTTCTTCACCATTTAAATGGAAGGATATGTATATATATTTGATATGCGATTTGAAGTCCAATGTAATATTATAATTTGAGTGAATCATTCCCCATTTTAGGAATAGCAGTCTTGGATTTTAATATTCTAGATTTTTAGGATTTTTTCTTTAGCCATGATCTATTACCCTATAGAGATTTTGATAATTTTTCAGGAGGATGGGCTTATGTGAATTTTTAGGACTGGGAATCTTTAGAAATCGCATTAGCTGTCTGTCCCGTCCAACAAATTTATTCGGACACAAATGATCATCAATATATTATTTAGAACCGTTTTATTGTTTTACATCTTATTCTGTGAACAGAAGTCAATGTAGAAACAGGAGAGAAACCATGGTAAATACAGGAGAGTAATTGTTATTCATTAAAATAACAACAGAAGGTTAAGACATATGATTCATTGAAATGTAACTGACATTGGCAATAAAGCAGCTCACTTATAAATACGAATATTGGAGGAATAGAATGGAGTGTTATTGTTTTTGCAATCAGGAAAGAACAGGATATGAAATACACATGCATACACACACACCCAAGCTATCTGTGTTTAACATTCTTCCACAGAACGGGAAAGATCAACTAAAGAGGGAGAGAGAGCATATGGATGCTTCATTAACCTCTCCAAAACTAAATTTATCATGCAAGAATGACAAAAGGTTATTCTTAAAGCATGAGGTCACAAGGTGACATTTGAGAATGAGACTACCTGGTCTAAGAAGATTATTACAAATGAATGACCAGGGTATATGAGTTACGAAAAATACATTGTGATTGAAGACTGAGCAATGCTCAGATACACACAAGCTTAGATAAGAACAATTGCAATATAACTGTTGATAGTTTCTGAGAGGGGGATGGGTTTCGCGAGCCTACCTTTATTAAAAAAAATACAGCAAACAGACTGTGGCCTAACTGAAGCCACCTATTGATGGAAAAGAGAATTATACACATGTGAAAAGATTTTAATGAAGAAGACTGAGATCCACTTTCAATGTGACTGATGACATTACTATTCTGAAATGAGAACCATACATTACGGCTTAAAGATTTAATTGGATTTGAGATCTTACTGATGTGATATTAAACAATATTAAGCAATGACGAACTTTACAGATTGAGGTTTATTGACCCTGATGTTAAATGAACAATACTTATTAAGTTGACTAATTCTATGTTGACTGATTCCTAGCACAGGTACCAGACTGTGTGCTGATTGAATTCTTATGTAGACGTGGAATTCTTCATTGATGGGATCATCGTGAAGGATGACCAATTGCATTAATGATATGAATGACTGATGGTTGATTCTCAACCCAGAATAAACTTGTTGCATTTAATGAACTTGTATATCTGCATCTCACTGAAGAGGAGCATTTACAGAGATTCTTGTTATACCACACAGGATATAGCTACTGATTTAGGCATCCTATGGATGTATAGGGGATAAGGACCTATACTGTCTCATATACTGACACTTCCTGCTGGATGATGTCATGTTACCACTTTCTGAGCTCGACAACAAGGTTGGAGATAGAGAAAGGGGATCCATGGGTTTAGCTATAGCTGACAGGACAGCAAAGAATATTACTGACATGCCACTTCTTGCCATAGATATTAGACTTGCCACTAGAGGTTTGGGATGTGAAGCATCCTTAACTATATACTTGACTAAGTTACAAGACTGAATGCTAACATAGACAATGTTGATTTGCATAGGTTGACCGAGTGTGGCTCATACATTTACCACCCGGGTCAAAGAGTAGGGAGATGATTAGATGATAGGATTATTATACCGTAACAAATTGAGTTAAGTTTTTTCAAATTAGGATTATTGAAGCAAGATTTTCCATTTGAGATTTTTAATTGAGATACTTTTACTAACTTTCAGATATTATATCTTTTTAACAGGAGAGACTTTAGACATTTAGATATGATTACTTTAGAGTTTCATCTTTAGATTTTTCTATCCTAACCTTTGGCTAATAAGGTTTTTTGAAATATCTTTAGATTATTCTAACATTACACTATAGGGGTTTTAAAGATTAGGATCTATTACTTAGATTTTAATTGATTTAGCTAATTTTAGCTTTTATATATTTTACTTAATAATAATTAAGATCTTGTGATTCAGGTTTTATATATAGTTATTTTGAAACTAAGATTTTTATGCCTTAAATCATGATATTGATTTAAAGATAGAATAAATTTCATTTTATGATCAATTCTTGCAAACATCTAAACAACAAGAGATGTTTTAACCATTCTGTGCAAGATTTGTATTTCCAATGAGTAGGAGTCTGACTCCTGCCACAAGTTCTCATCAAAGAAATGCGTATCTCATGTCTGGGCCAATGGAGAGTCATCCAAAACCAAGCCAGTCTAGATCTACAAGTAGACTGTTTGGGCTCACAGACTAACTGGAGAAAATGCTGATGAGGTTCCAGCTGAGAACACAGATCATACTGTGTGTAGATTAAAGGGCATCCAAGATTGACCTGATGCTAGTACCCAGTAGAAGGAGATGAACATTGATATGACTTTTTGGCCACACTGAGATAATTTGAAAGGACAGGGTACACATTTGATGTGCCACACCCAAATTGACTGAAACATCACAGATATAGACAGTTCTAGTAAGGCTTGAACGACTGTACTATAGAGGGACAAGGACAGTACGGCAGAGAGAGAGAGAGGTTCAATGGACTCTGACAGCAGATGTTGGAAGTGATTCCATCTGACATTAAGCATCATAAAGGGGAGATGACAACCGTCAACAGATGACAGTCAACGGACAACGAACAACAGATGATAGACGGACTCTGGACCATGAGGAACATCATGCAGAAATACCAGACGGGAGTTGCGTATAATACCTTTAATGTTAATACATTGTTGTAAATTACTCTGACAAATTAAAGAAGAACATATCTATTAAGAATAGAGAGATTTAGGTTTAGGGAAAGATTTAGAAATAATGAAGACATTTGTTTGTCAAAGTCAAAGTTGTTTATTTATCATATGCATTGAATAACATACATCATCCTATGCAGAGAAATTATTTTGACATGCTCGGCGATTCTATGCAGTGGGCTTAAAAACAAGAATTACAACAATATAAGAATTTTAAAATAATAATGACAATAGTAATAATAATAATAATAATAAAACGCTATGTACTGAGCAGTGGTCTGGAAAATGTACAACAGTAGAAGTAGTAAATATTATAGAATTGGCATGGAAAAATGCTTTTAAAGGTGCCTTTGAGTTCTGCTACATCAGATGTAGAGAGTATAAAGTGATCAGAGAGTGTTAGTGCTCAACAGACGATTTGCGATCAGTGTCTGTGTTCCATGTTGAGCAGCCGAATGGCCTGTGGGAAGAAACTGTTTTTAAGTCTGGTGGTCCGTGCCTTGATGCTCCGGTAACATCTACCAGACGGCAGTAGTGAGAAAAGTTCACGGCCTGGGTGGCTGTGGTCTTTGAGGATGTTTTTTGTTTTCCTAAGGCATCGCTTATGGTAGATGCCTTGCACCGAGGGGAGGCAGCAGCCAATGATGCAGCTGCCGTACCAGGCTGTAATGCAGCCTGAGAGGAGGCTCTCAATGGTGCACCTGTAGAAGTTTGTTAAAATCCTGACAGACATGCCAAACTTCTTAAGTCTCCTCAGGAAGTATAGGCGCTTTTGGGCAGTTTTTGTTACCGAGATTGTCTGTCTGGACCATGTGAGGTTGTCGCTGATGAACACACCGAGGAACTTGAACTCTGAAACTCTCTCGACTTCAGCTCCATCGATGTGTATGGGGGCAGGACCCTCCCTCTGCTGCTTCCTAAAGTCCACTATCATCTCTTTTGTCCTGCTGACATTGAGAGAGAGGTTGTTGCTCTGGCACCAGGTAGCCAAGGCTCTTACCTCTTCTCTGTAAGCAGTCTCATCATTGTTGGAGATGAGACCTAGGATGGTTGTATCATCAGCAAACTTTATGATGGTGTTGGAACTGTGTGTGGCCACACAATCATAAGTGAACAGAGTGTACAAGAGGGGACTGAGTACGCAGCCCTGTGGGGCTCCGGTGCTCAGGGTCATTGTGGAGGAGGTAAGGTTGCCCATTCTCACCATCTGAGGTCTACTCGTTAGGATGTCCAGGATCCAGTTGCAGAGGGAGGAGTTAAAACCCAGGATCCTGAGCTTGGAAATGAGCTTAGCAGGAACAATAGTGTTGAATATGGAGGTGAATACCCCTGCAAGCTGGTCGGCGCATCCTCTTAGAACACGGCCTGTAATACCATCTGGCCCTCTTTTGAAAGCTCTCCTTACATCAGCCACATCCAGGGTTAGAGTGCAGTCGTCTGGGTTCTCAGCCAGCTTTTCCGGGGTGATGTTGGCCACCTCAAACCATACTCTGACAAATTAAAGAAGAACATATCTATTAAGAATAGAGAGATTTAGGTTTAGGGAAAGATTTAGAAATAATGAAGACATTTGTTTGTTAACTTGATGTCTATTTTTCAGATACTGAAGAAGGTTTGACAGATAATAAAAGAATGCTAGTTGAGGGAAAGTTAAGGTGAGAATTGAGAGGATCTTAATTTAGGACTAGAGTTAGAATGACCTTAGAGAGGAAAGGATTAAAATGAAGTATCATAACATGTTATTTCATAATGATTTGATTGTGAGCTTAAGCATTGTTTTCTCTTTTTGTTCCAGAAACATCTCACATGGGACATCTTTTCTCAAATGCATGAAACCAATTGGACTGACAGTTGAAGCAACCCATGATCTGATCTTCCCTAGTAGCACTGAGTTAAAGTTTCCACAAGGAAGTGACTGGAATACTTACATGGTTGATGAAGTCCATCACAATACACACTGACAGTTTGAATAAAGAATATGAGTTTAGGAAGAAGAAACCAGTTCAGAGAGAAGAAACTGTTTTAAGAAGATTTAAGAAGAAAATGACGATATTTTAATTGTCCCAAAGAGAGACAATGTTAATAGGTAGATTGACTAAAGAAGGTTATGACTTTAAGATGGAAAGTCAATGATTTGGACCGGCGAGTCTGAAGACATGAACTAACAGTGAATAATGAGGATGGACAATGTTAAGCCAGGTGCTAGGAGAAGTTTCTAGGGGTTAGCTTACACAAAAATTTAGAATATAGTAGGCATTTGTGATTAGATGTTTTATGTGACATGTCAAAATTAGATGATTCATGTGAAGTAAAGAAAGGATTTATATGACATGCCTAGATAGAAAGAGATATTTAGGACAAAGTAGTATTTGAGAACTAACTGATAATTAATTAGAATTGGATGAAATTTAATCAGGAACTATCTGAGATTTGAGAGAAGAGATAGTTAGGTATATACTTGCTTTGTACACATCTTGGTCGAGAGATAGATAATGCAGAGAAACGACAGATTGCATTTTTAGATAGAATGAGTAAACAACAAATTGACTGACAACCAGAATTTGGTTGACCCTAATGAATATGATGTAATATGATTTCCACATCTGCTTACACTGACATACACGTGGAAAGACTTTTGACTGAGAACTATTCATTTGAACTACAGGTTTCTGAGATTTGTGAAACTATGAATTCTCGGGTTAATAATATGTATAATAACATCTGTACGATACATGAGAATTGTTATGAATACCCATGTATGATTGTTTTGAGGATGAATTGTTCATCCTCCTGTTTCCACTGATTCCAAACTTGATCAGTGCGAGAGTTACAGACACAGTTTTTACAAGTGTCCCATTGAGAGAATAAGGGATTCTGGAACATGGTGAAATGTATTTACTTGATTTTATATTTTCTTATTTTTATTGGATGTTTTATTGAAAACATATCTGTATACTGACTTATACTTGGAATGATTTTTCCAAGGTAATTTACTTATGATTTTATCTTGTTTGGAACTTTAGCAATTGTATAACAACTGGAGGTTTGCTAACTATTATGTATTATATAGAATTACTTTCTATTGAGATGTCCCTTGTGTGCCTTTGGGCATTTAAGGGACATGAGTAGGGAATTGTTGGTAATTATATTCTATATAATCATGTTTAAATACAGTTTGAACAGTTTAGAATGGTATTACTATTAGAAAGAGTTGTATAGCTATAAGTTTGGGCCTGTTGGATGAATCTAGGACATGTAAGACAGACAGGGAGAAGATTCAGGGTCAAGCCAGATAAGACTTTCCTTTAGGAGAGTAGACAAGGAAGCAAGGCCAAGGATGACGTAGGGGAGAGAAAGCCCTTACAGTCCTTATATTATAACATTAGAATAAGCAGTAGCTTATCACTTATAACTTATTACTCTGTTATATATTAGACTGCTTATAACTATATGATCTATTGTAGGTTAGACTGTAATTCCATCACAGGTCTAATACATGGATATGCCATTCAGACTAATAGATCAGGACATTTTACTGACAGGACATTAGACAGATAAGGGTTACTGAGTTATTCGGATAACAGCTAGCAAGGGAGTACACTTCGTAGTATGGATCATATATGTTCAGACACTCAAGGTTAGAACCTGCGTAGGGAGAGGTTGAGGTGACCAGCACATGTTCTCACATGAGACAGTCACGAGTTGAGGAGAACCTTCTAGAAGGTTCGCGAACAACAATGCTAGGGCTATATAACTCAGTATGATCACTCGGGGCATTTTCCAGAACACGTCTCAATGCCTTGTTATGATGACCCTGTTTCCGTAATGAGAAGTACTTTATTAAACATTCTATTATCAACCGCAACCTGACTCCTGAAACCATCATTTCAACAAAGATCTTACCAAGCCTGAAATTCACCATCTATCACCTGTTATAAATAATGCAAATGTCAATAAATCGTTAAAATGTTCACGTTGTAGTTCTTATTTGTGACACATCACAATCCCGTTTCATGTGTTGTAAGTAAGTGTATTTAAACAGCCTGAGGTGTTTGTTGACGCCACAGCTCGAACGCAGAGTTAAGACCGCTGTTAGCAATGTGCAGCGCGCACAAATTAACTTGTGCTACAACATCTGTACCTACTGTACCATCGGTCATAGGCTATGCTCATATCGTAATTTTGATTTTATAAAACACATACTTTTAGTACTTACCGATGGCAATGATGTGGTGGTTGTTTCGGAAGGTGTGCTTGGTGTAGGTCGGTCACGGAGAGCCGTCATAACTACAGCTCTTTCAATAATTCTGCTAACTCATCAGGACTTGTCATTTTAAAACACCTCTATGTGAAAAATCGGTCACAATCTGGGGGTGTGGCTAAATACCGTAATTCTTGTATAGCTAAATGTGTGAATTATATATTTAGCTAAATGTGTGAATTATATAGATTTAACATTTAACATTTAGATTTAGATTTAACATTTAGATTTAACATTTAACATTTAGATTTAACATTTAATGTTTAGATTTAACATTTAGATTTAACATTTAACATTTAGATTTAACAGTTGTATGAAACATTATTTTATTATTTTTTATACTTCAGAACATTGCTCTGGATATGTTATTGCATGTATTTAGATGAATTTCCCTCTAAATGTTTAAAAAAGTGACAGTTGAAAAATCTGCTGCATTTATTTGCGCTAAATGTGCGAAAACTGAACAGGATTACCGGATATGCAACCTTTTACAAACGGCGTCCCATATCATTTCACCACTGTATGGCATTATAGTGTCAGGGTCACAGGAATCCTCAACAAACTTGAAGCAGGGAAGAAGGATTTAAAAGAAGACATTCATGTGAATGATTGGGTTTGAGCTTCATTGCATGCCTCCATCCAAACAGTAAATGTAAGATGGAAACTACTGCAATATAAATGGTTGATGCGAACTTACATAACTCCCTCCACATTACACAAATATAATGAAAATATCCCGTACACGTGTTAAATGTATCACATTTAATATAGACATATGGAAATGCTTGCTCTATCCAAATGTACAATTAAATAATTGCTGCATTACCACGTAAACGGAAGAGGAAATTGGAAGAGAGAAAAAGGAAAGAACTTGTTTGTCGACCAAGCATTAAAAATGATAAGTGGTTTAATAAAAAAGCAATAAATAAAGAAATATATACAGGTTTTACTTAAGGACTAAGAAATGAACCTCGGTACCATACATAACACAAAGAAATTGGTAAGAGATTTCTGACGTACTTGGCATATGAATTAACACGCAAGACGACACCAGACTCATAGCTTAGGATGTTCCAATTCAAACTAATATACAACATTCTGGTAACGAATAGAAATGTATATTCGTATGTAAATGTTTATGCACCCCTGACAATATCCATGACTTTTATTTATAAATAATTGGGTGTTCAGCAATTTCATTTTGATCTATCAAATAAGTGAAGGACACAGTAATATTTCGGTAGTGAAATGAAGATCATTGTATTAACAGAAAATGTGCAATATCCATCATAATGAAATAAGACAGGTGCAAAAAATTTGGGCACCCTTGTCATTTTGTTGATTTGAATACCTGTAACTACCTAGCACTGATTAATTGGAACACACAATTGGTCCCGGTACTGGGAATCTTGTTAAAGTTGAGGCTTGCATGGATTTCACTCAATATCAGCAGATACTTGAGAATAATATAGAGGAATCAGTCACAAAGTTGAAGATACACCGGGGCTGGATATTTCAACAAGGAAACAACCCAAAACACTGCTCAAAATTTATACAGAGAAACAAGTACAATGTTCTGGAATGACTATCCCAGTGCCCAGACCTGAATTTTATTGAAAATCTGTGGGGTGATATGAAGCGGGCTGTCCATGCTCTGCAACCATCAAACCTAACTGAACTGGGGATGTTTTGCAAGGAGGAATGGTCCAAAATACCTTCATGCAGAATCCAGACACTCATTACAGGCTATAGGAAGCATCTAGAGCAGGGGTGGGCAAACTTTTTTGCTTGAGGGGCACATTGAGCTTTTTAATCCAAGCGAAGGGCCGCATTTTATAGCGATGCGTGAAAAATAGGAAATTTTATTTAGTTAAATCCCCCCTACCCTACACAGTTACATGTGTATCCTACAGAAAATAAATGTTTTGTTTTGTAAGACCATTTCCTTGTTTGACTTCTCAGAATTTAATTACTACTGTCAGGGCCAATTCTAGAGTCTGTTTGGGCCCTAGGTTTGTCAGCCCAAGGGGGTACCCTAGCAGCCTGGGGCCCAAAGCAGTTGCCTGATTTGCTTGTTGACAAGCTGTTGCTCTGACGTCTGTTTGTTAAAAGAATATTTAGCGTACTCACAGATACCTGCGAATCAAGACAAAACTGCATATTAAAATTCATTTGAGTCAAAAATCGTTTTTTTTTAATATAATGAAAGCTTCAAGTTTCGAAAGGGGTTTGTTAATATTTTGGTTTCTGAAAGGGTCATACTTTGTGCCCTTTAGTTTTGGATTCAGAAGACTCTTGGCTACAAGAATATGTCAAACCCAAACTTTTGTGACAATGATTTTCATGCATGATGTCATATTGAGCCAAAAAATACAAAAATGTATGTAAAAGTTTTTGTAAAATACTTGTAAACCATGATGAACATTACTGTAAAATCCATATTGGCATGCCCCCAGGTCTTGAGAACCAGTGTGACAAAGATTGGGGGACGTTCAAATAAGTACATTCATCACTGTATGTACAGTAGCCTAAATATTTTAACTTTTTCCCTATACATTTTTAAAACCCAGCCATCATTTTCACTCACTGATTTCTGTCTGTAATGTTTTTAGTTAACCATAATAAAGTCTGTGAAAAGTACCAAACTTTGAGATGTGAAATCTACGCATTTGTTTTTAGCATGTACGCTTCTTGAGATATGTTGCGTCAATTGACTTTGAAGGATTTTGGGGTCTTGGGGGGGCTTAAGTCCGCCTCGCACCATGTTGAAAAGGTCATCCTTTGACCTACAGTGAAGTGCCTTACGGTTTTGGATTCAAAAGACCCATGGCTACAACATGGATGAATGAAATCGCACATCCTGAATCATTGAATTTATGTTTTATTAAACATTTATCCCAAAAAACTATAAAACGTATGCATATTTTGTTGTTTTTTGTGTAAAAGCATGAAAACCATGATGAATAAGGGTTTTTAATGGATATCATCAAGTTTTTAATATGTCCCATCAGCCTCAGTAGGTTAGATAAAATTCAACATTATTTTCAGTGCAGGTGCAAATAGTACAGGTGCAAATATGAATGCAGATGATGTTGTGGCAGATATACAGGATATCTGTTGTTACTGTTACGTCCCCTGGTCCTGTGTAGTGTTCTGTATGTGTGTTCTGTTCTGTTTGTATGTTCCCCACAGGTGGAGTGGATCCCATCATTAGGCCCCCCTATCATCATTTATCACTGACTCCTCCCTCCCATTATCTGCTGCAGCTGAAACCACTTACCATTACCCATGATACCTTTCCCTTCTGAGCATAAATGTGCCATTTTGTTAGTCTCGTTCTCTCGCTCTCTCGCTCTCTCGCTCTCTCGCTCTCTCGCTCTCTCGCTCTCTCGCTCTCTCGCTCTCTCTCGTAGTGCTGTGGTGGTTACAACCTTTGTGGAATTAGTTGTTTACTGTTGTGGTTGTATTGTTAGTGTTCAGTTGTTAGAGTGAGAGCTTTGTTTATGGTTAGAGTGAGTGATTGGGCCTAATAGTGTCAGTGTGATGTTTAGTATTATATTATTGTCCACTTGTTATTTATAAATTAATCATTTGTTATTTCTTTTGTTCACAGGGAGTGAGGAGTCCACTCAGGAGTATACATCTTGCCCAGGGGTGTAGTGGTAAAAGAAGAGGTGGGTAAACTATAAATTCTGTCATCAGGTGTACCACGACGCAGTCACTGGTAAAGTGTGCTACGGCCTACCGGTGTACAGTATGTGTATCCTGAGGACATCGCTATAGGCTATCATTTGATGGTACCAAGCATTGGTGTAGTGGTAAATAAAATGGTGGGAAAAACTACATCCCTGATCTTGCCCATAGGGGACTCCCTTGTCTAAGCACACTAGTCAGACCTGGTATGGCCCACCTACTGTAAGTTTTGGTAGGGCGCCTTGACAGGTTTAGCTTTAGTTTTGTGTGAGAGAGAGAGGACAGGAAACGGGGTGGGGGACTTTTTGTTTAGTTCTTTGGTTTGGTACCCACAGTCTGGTCACTTTCTTAAAATATTTTACTGTGGCTAAATAAAAGCCTAAGTTGAACAGTACTTCATGCACTCAAGTTGAAATTCTTCTATCGGAGTTGATTGATCCCAACTTTCCTCTAGGTTGATGGCTGAGTCAGAGAGTAGCTTGCAAAGTACACTCAAGAACAAGTCTTTTGTTTATAATGTTTATATAAGTATTTGAGCTCAAATGCAGCATGAGAAATATATGATACATCATGAAATGTGCAATAATATGTCTGGAGATCAGTTCATGATTTTGAACACTTCATTGAGTTTTGTTTAGTAAAAAGACAGTTTTTAAAAGATTTTTGTTTTGTATAAATTCTATCTTAATTTTGATCAATGTTTTATCAACCAGTTGCATGTATTTAATAAATAAGAAGCAAATAAATAGCAATGTAATAAGCGCTGGCACGATCACTTGCATTGCACGAGAACTGGAGGGTGCCGAAAGTCAGCTTGTGCCTCACACATTTGAGAAATATAGGCTATCTATTATAGAAATCTTGGAATGTCTACTTTTAAACTATACTATTCAAAAGGAAAAGAAATAGGCTACTCTCTGATTATGTAATCCATATGAAATGTGCATTTCTCTCTGGCAATTATGGTGAGTCCGCATCATCAACTTCGTCTTTGCAAGGACAAAGAAAACACCAGTTTATTAATAAACAATTAAATGTATCCTTGCTGTTTTTGACACATTCATAATCATTACTTTTGTTGGTTCTTTGTGGAAAGCTTTATGCGTGCAGTTGTGCACTTAAATGCGGCTATATTAAGTAAACGCTGATTATCCCGTATCCTATTTAAGTAATTAAATTAATATAAAGTGGCGATGTGTCCACTAAAGGCTCAAATGAACAACTACTAGTCGACTAGAACTTATTTTTGTCGGAGGCAGCCCTTATTCCACAGCAGGACATTCTGGGTTGTGTGAGCGACCCTGAGTGGAGCGGAATCAGCAATGGGAGCGGAATATTCAGAAATCCGCTATCTGCTCACATGCTTTGATGGGAACAAAGCATGACATATTCAAACATTATTTAATTTTCTCCGTAGCTTGAATACTCACTACATTAGGCATTAAGAGCGTTAGTGAACACTGTCCATTGATGCCAGCTTCATTAATCTCGTAAATGAGAGGCCAAGTCGCAAGTCAAATAAAATTAAAATAATTAATCATTTGTTTATCTTATACACTACCCATCATTTTAATTCCATAACAAACACAGTAAGTTATGTCTATTTATTTTTTATTTTATTTTACATTTTAAGTACAATATTATGTTAGTCCACAGCCCCCCACAGGGGGTGCTGATGCTATGATAAGGGGGGCTGCAGCCCCCGATGCACCCCCCTTCCCGCACTACTGTACCATATAGAATTTTTGAGTGGCCACTGGCTTTTTCAAAAATACTGGCCCTTAGAGAGTATCTGTGGCAATTTTTTTTATTAATCTGCTGCACTATAGTAGAAACCTGTTGAATGTCTGGGAGGTCCTAATTGTTTCGTTGCCAATTTACCATGATCTATGGTCGTTCGCCGACTAAAATTTCTTTCAAAGGGACACTTGAGTTGCACTAAACGCTAGCCATCTTGACAGTAGTATGTGAATTGATTGAAGCTGCTACAGTATCAATGACAGTAAGCTGCTATTCCTTATTTACATATGACGAAAGCGCGTAAGTGCAAGCACTACCAGACCCATAGAGATTGTATTGAAGGCTCTGATATTAGAAAAAAACATATTTTACATGTGACTCTATGACAGAATTCTTGGGTGATTTTGTATGTGATTGAAATCGCTCCAAAAGAGGCAGGACCATTTGAAGCACTTTAGCCTGATTGGACATTTAGTGGCAGATCACAGTCTAGGTTATAACACTGATAACGACTGTTGGCTAAATAGAAAATTTGGTTGTCAATACCACTGGTCACTCCATGGGTATGTAAAATGCAGAACATACTGCACATTTTTTTTAAATGAAGGCAAGTTGCATCTTCTTGCCAGTGCACGCACTTGTTGCAGTTTGTCTTAAAGCAGCAACACGCCTTTGTAACCGTTTGAATTGATTGATACAAACTATTTTCTGTCTTACAAAATGATTTACTTATTACTGTATATTGTTGTTCTTTGCATTACATACTTGTATAGTTTGTATAATTTGATTTGCCTACTGAGTGTCTTTTCTCATGTACTCATAAATCACATCATTGATGTTAATTTGGTTGGATGCCACTTATTTGATATTTTACATTGTGTTTTATTTATACAGATATTAGTTAGTGATTATTTTTGCCAGTGAGACTGGACTACTCAGACAAGAAAAAATCACTTAAATGTATAGGCCAGTTTGAATATTGAAATATACGTTGAACCACAAGTTTTTTGTGTACACACTAACATTAATGCGGATACTCCACTTTGGGAATAGCTGGTTTAATCTAATCAGCACGTGGGGGGTTGGGTGTTTAACATTTATAACACAATGACTAGCTGAGTGCCCATCAATGCAGGTCTGGGCCAGGGGAGATTAAGAGTCACCTTTCTAGAAAAATCATGCGCAATGTACAAGGGTGCGCGTTAATCTCGTGTGTGCACTTTATGCGCTAAAATACGGTAATTAATCTGTAGTAATGGTGGAATTTCAGTATTTTCAGGAATTTCCACCTTAACAGGCTTTCTATTTTTGTAGCGTAGGAAAATAGGATATAGATATGAGAGTTTAAGCTCCCTGTGAGCAACTGGAGTAGAATGAGAAATGTATTGCAAAAGGACACAATAACATGATCAGAAACTGACAAAGATGTTATGATGCATGGAAAATGGATGGTTGGAGTCCAGATGGATTTGGTTAGGCTTTGTAGTGTGTGATGGGTAGCAAAAAGGAAAACATTTAAAAACATTGAAAAAGTAACATGAGCAATGTGTAGAAATGTGTAGAAATGTGTTTTCTTGTTATAGTACAATGCAAAAATTGGAAATGTTGCTTCTTTAATACAAGTGATGAATTTTCATTAGAAAGAAATGAGAAATTATTATTTATTATTTTGAAATGATGCGAGAAAAGCTATATGACACTTTATCTTTACAATGATTAAGCTGTTCTACAAAAAACAACAACAACACATGCTCTTAATGTAAATGATGCATAATGTTCAATCTGTACATAATAATGCTCTACTCTCACAGATACACTTGAGGAGCATCGTACATGATTCAGCATACCAACTTGTCCTCCATGGATAGTTTGGGTTGGTTAACACACAAGACCCTGTGTTAAATTGTTTCCAAAACCTGTGAATAGAAAAAATAAAATAGATGAAAGACTGCATGAAAAATAACTATGACCATGATTATATACTCACTTAAATGATTATTAGGAACACCAAACTAATACTGTGTTTGACCCCCTTTCACCTTCAGAACTGCCTTATTTCTACATGGCATTGATTCAACAAGGTGCTGAAAGCATTCTTTAGAAATGTTGGCCCATATTGATAGGATAGCATCTTGCAGTTGATGGAGATTTGTGGGATGCACATACAGGGCACGAAGCTCCCGTTCCACCACAAGATGCTCTATTGGGTTGAGATCTGGTGACTGTGGGGGCCATTTTAGTACAGTGAACTCATTGTCATGTTCAAGAAACCAATTAGAAATTATTCAAGCTTTGTGACATGGTGCATTATCCTGCTGGAAGTAGCCGTCAGGGGATGGGTACATGGTGGCCATAAAGCGATGGACATGGTCAGAAACAATGCTCAGGTAGGCCGTGGCATTTAAACGATGCCCGATTTGGCACTAAGGGGCCTAAAGTGTGCCAAGAAAACATCCCCCAAACCATTACACCACCACCAGCCTGCACAGTGGTAAAAAGGCATGATGGATCCATGTTCTCATTCTGTTTACGCCAAATTCTGACTCTACCATCTGAATGTCTCAACAGAAATTGAGACTCATCAGACCAGGCAACATTTTTCCAGTCTTCAACTGTCCAATTTTGGTGAGCTCTTGCAAATCGTACCCTCTTTTTCCTATTTGTAGTGGAGATGAGTGGTACCCGTTGTGGTCTTCAGCTGTTGTAGCCCATCCGCCTCAAGGTTGTGCATGTTGTGGCTTCACAAATGCTTTGCTGCATACCTCGGTTGTAACGAGTGGTTATTTCAGTCAAAGTTGCCCTTCTATCAGCTTAAAGCAGTCGGGCCCATTCTCCTCTGACCTCTAGCATCAACAAGGCATTTTCGCCCACAGGACTGCTGCATACTAGATGTTTTTCCCTTTTCACACAATTCTTTGTAAACCCTAGAAATGGTTGTGCGTGAAAATCCCAGTAACTGAGCAGATTGTGAAATACTCAGACCGGCCTGTCTGGCACCAACAACCATGCCACGCTCAAAATTGCTTAAATCACCTTTTTTTCCCATTCTGACATTCAGTTTGGAGTTCAGGAGATTGTCTTGACGAGGACCACACCCCTAAATGCATTGAAGCAACTGCCATGTGATTGGTTGAGTAGATCATTGCATTAAGGTGAAATTGAACAGGTGTTCCTAATAATCCTTTAGGTGAGTGTACAGTATGGATTAAAGTGTTATTAATCTCAATGTGGCGTTTTCTTTCTAATATAACATAGCCGGTTCAGAAGTGAAACCCGAGTGATCGTGTTATTCGTCCTAGTGATGACGGTATAATAATATCTACATTGTAGTCACATGGTAATTACACAGTTTATTTAAGACGTCATTGCAATCATCATGGGGGTAAACTCATTTTGTATTCAGTGCGGCCTCCCGCCCGCCTCCCCTGCCTTCACCTGTTGGCTCTGTCTGGTTTCTGTATTTGGTTCTGTGTTGTATGGTTTGATTGGGGGTTCTGGTACTGCTTACCAGGCTCATTGATCAAAATTATTGTTGTTTATAATTGCTTTTACAGGTTTTGAATCGAAACAATGTATGTACAAATCTCTTAGTAGAGAGACAGATATTGAACAGCTCATCAAACAATGCGCCACCTCCCTTCTCCTGAGGAAGGTTGCACCTCAGGAGAAGGGAGGCTTGAAGGTTCTGTGGGATGAGGTCAGACAAAACCTCGCCAGGCTAAGGAGAGTGGAAAGGATAAGAAGGAGGAGAAGGAGAAGAGAGAGCCAACCTCAAAGATCCCTTCAAGTATGCCCGGTAGTTGTTGGAAAAGAAAAGAAGCGGCAAGCTGAACATTAGTAAGGAGGAGCTGGAGCAATACATCCAGAGCCAGTACCGTGATGACAAATGAACATCACAGGGGTATGTACTAAAGCCAGCCCCCCCAAACTTGCCGTTCGAAATTCCTCCACCTAAGTTGCGAGAAGTAGAGGAGGTATTCAAGAAGGCAAAGTTCAGCATCAGCCGCATATGGCTCAGATTGACTTCGCCTTGGAGTTCTTCCATGTCACAGGCTGTGTAAAGAACATCATCAACAGATATTTCAGCAACCTGCACATGTTTCATTCTAGAGGGCCACACGGCGGGATGGCAGCGGCTAGAATGCAGATTTGCAATGGGATGCGCCATCTCCCCCATCCTGTTTGTGATGGCCTTTGAGGTAATCCTCATTGGGGCCAGTTGGAGTTATCAAATTAACACAGGTGTGAGGCTTCCCCCTACATGGATCTACAAGGTTGACGTGACAAGCATCCTGCAAACGGCTCCTTACACAACCAGGCTCCTCAGGCATTTTGATGAACTTCTCACATGGGCAAGGATGAAGGTCAAGGTGGAAAAATCAAGAAGCCTGTCGTTAAGGAGAGGCATACCACAAGTCCGGTACTTCTTTTTTGCAGGAGCAGAGCCTATTCCACGGCTGGATAAGAAACCACTGTGAAACCTGGGGAGGCAGATCTGCTCATAAGGAGTACGAATGTCCCCATCTGCACAGGTCACAAACTGTGCTCGAAGTGTGGCGGTACTCACTGGTACGCAGTACCGGCATGTCTACATTTTACTCTTAAGCGTACCTGCACTTTTTCTTGCGTACCACCAGGTAGCCGGTACTCAATCACACTGACAGAGAAAGCGTCAGTGTCAGAGAGATTGGTAATGATCCTAATGTTACATACACTACACTACCCAGAGGGCACTACGTGACATCAGATCTCTTGACGAATCGCGTAAAGGCAAGCAGTCGGCCCACCCTATCACAAGTTCGCTTCAACATGGATGCTAGTTCGAAAAAGCTGTCTGATGTTGGTCTGATGCCTGCGGCTGTCGCCTGACCATAACAGATTTTTCACTGTTGAAAACCAAGAAACGAAAAAGTTTCTCTAAAAAGCAGTCTGTTTTTTTGTAAGTCATTATGTTAGCCTGGCTTCAGAAAGGTACTAAAAAAATGTGTGTTCCAGAGCCAGACACTTCAACAGAAGTCCAAGTCTAACAGAAACATCTGGTACGATTTATGAGCTTCAAACTAACGTTAATTAAAACCCTTCACAGCCTCCCGAAGTTCGCGATTATTTTGCGAACCGTACATGCTTAATACCATTGGAAAGATTAAGATCAGACGCAGAGAATGTGTGGTGGCTCATCCCTGTGGGTTAAACTCAGCCGGAGCTATAGCGCCTCAAAGTTGGTAATGTCTTTTAGACTGTAGCCTTTTTTACTAAAGACATTACAGACAGGATGTAAAAAATAGCTGGGATTTCAAAAACGTATAGAAATTTAGTAAGAAATGCCTGCAGCATTTTGATATTGACTTGTTTGTATGGCCTCCAAACTTTGCACACTGGTCCAGGAGCCCCGGGGGCTGGAAAATATGCATTGAAAAGCCTTATTCATCATGGTTTACATGCTTTAACACATAAAAAAAGTATAAATACATATGTTCTTTAGTTTTTTTTGGATAAATATTTAATAAAACAAAATTCAATCATGCAGGGTATTGGATTACATTGCATTCTACCGGCCCCCCAGCCTGGAGACGTACTGGTCTACGGACCGAAACATCCGTGAACGGCGGCGTCCAGTTGATGACCCTGCAGCTGACCTAATGGCACCGGCGGAGGTGCGACAGGCTGAAAAAATATAATCTTACCTACACAACAAACCACATTATGTAGTGCGGTTGCCTTAAGGTACAGAGCCATTCACTAAAGAATTTAGTTAAAAGTATGTGTGACGTTATTTTATATATTTATAAAGTGTTGTTAATCTCAACATGGCATTTTCTTTTTTGTAACCAGGTAAGCCGATTGAGAACTGATCCTCATTTGCAAAAGCAATGGTAATTTGCAATAGATCTTGCAGAGAATTGTATGACAGTGCAACGACAACACAAAAGAAAATATCTACAGTCTCAGAGATATCACAGTATATTATATACCCATTCACTGCCCACTTCATTAAGCATACCTTGCAAGAACCAGGTTGGACAAATGTTTCCCTTAATTCTTTGTAACTGCCTTCATTATTTGTGGTACAGATTCAACAATGTGCTGGAAACATTTCTCAGAGACTTTGGTTCATACATCACACATTTGCTGCTTATTTGTTGGGTGCACATCCATGATGCAAATCTCCTGTTTCAACCCATCCCAAAGGTGCTTGATTGGATTGGGATAAGATGACTGTGGAGGCCATTTGAATACAGTGAACACATTTTCATGTTCAAGAAACCAGTTTGAGTTGATGTGAGCTTTGTGACATTGTGTGTTTATTCTGTTGGAAGTAGCCATTAGAAGATCGGTACACTGTGGGCATTAAAGGATGGATATGGTCAGCAACAATCCTCAGTTAGGCTGTGGTATACCCAAGGTGTGCCAAGAAAATCTCTCTCACACCATTAAACCACCACCACCAGCCTGAAATGTTGATATGCTTTCATGTTGTTAATGTCAAATTCTGACCCTACCAATCTGAATGTCTCAATAGAAATCAAGACTTCTCGACCAGGCAATGTTTTTCCAATCTTCTATTGTCCAATTGTGGTGGGCAAGTAAAAATTGTAGCTTCAGTTAGATGTTCTTAGCTGACCGGAGTGTCACCTGGTGTGGTCTTCTGCTGCTGTAGCCCATCTGCTTTAAGGTTTGACATGTTGTGCATTCAGAAATGTTCTTTTGCAGACCTTGGTTGTAACAAGGGGTTAATTGAGTTACTTTTGCCATTCTATTAGCTTGAACCAGTCTGGCCATTCTCCTCACCTCTGCCATCAACAAGGCATTTTGTCCCAAAAAACTGCTGCTTATTGGACATATTTTTATGACCATTTTCTGTAAAACTAAGATACGTTTGTGGGGGGAAATCCCACATCAGCACTTTCTGAAATATTAAAACCGGCCCATCTGCCACCAACATGCCATGTTCAAAGTAATTTAACTCACAATTTTGATGCTTGGTTTGAATTTCAGCAGGTCATCTTTACCATGTCTACATGCCTAAATGCATTGACTTGCTGCCAGGTAATTGGCTGATTAGATTTTTGCATTTTTTAGAGCAGTTGAACAGGTATACCCAATGAAGTGGTTGATGATATATACACTGCAATGAGTGATATTGTTAGTAATTACTTTAAATTTAATTTGTACTTAACTCATTTGCAGAGCCACACATGGTTAACACAAGTTATTCAAATTTACGGGCCCTTGACAAAGATTTGCAAATATCAGATTCACTGCAATTCCCATGGGCATGCTCTGTACTATGAAGACTCTGCCTGCAGTTACTCAAATACATTAAGTAACTATATGCATTCTTCCTGACATTTTTTGAAAGAGGCTCAAACATGGAGACTGAACACATCTACTGAGATATACTGAGGGGTATAGTTTAGGATATTCTTTTTGCTCTTTTTAAGGCTGGCTGGTCATTACAATTAGTCAGAGATGATTACCACTAACTGAAAATCTGTGTTATAATAATACATGGACACAGGTGTAAAGTGATGCAACTGTCCAAATACGTAAGGTTTACTTGTGTATTTCAGAGATTACTGACTGTAATCTCTGAAATATCTGGAATGAATCTAATCAAAACTGACAGTAAAATACATTGTTTACAACTCTTTATTGTATCGTTGCCTTAATGCTGAATTGTTGTGTTTACAGTAAATGAAACAACCTACCCATTTCCTGTACTCTGAACAGTTCCATCAACCCAAAGCCATGTCCCATTGTTAACTTTGTTCAAGCCAATCCAGTAACCATGCCACTGATCATAGTACCAAAGTGTTTGGTTAGAAATGAATTCCTGAAAGAGAAATTAAAGAAATCACAAAGAGATCAAGTGTTTGTAAACGTATGAACAGGAATCCCCAGTTAGGTGAAGGCAGTGTTCTGCCTCTATGGATGTTATGGAATTTGCTCGAAAGAAAAGAACTCAACTGGTAGTAACAGTGTTAAATCATTCAGCTTGACCTGGTTTAACTTTACCTTATTTATTTGACCACACACATTTATTTTACATTTGATTTAAATCTGTCCTTCAAAATATTGGAAGCGTGCATCTCACCTGTTCTTCTTGACTGTTTATAACAACCAAATCTGAATTCTTTTGTTTGCAATACTGTTTGCTGTCATCCCAGGTATTCCACAGTGATTTAGTGTTTCCAATCAGGTAACAACTAGATTGGAACAACATCCATCCATCTAGACAAGGTATGCACTTTTCCACTGTAAACGTGGAGCATTCATGTATTAAATATAACCAATATCTAGACTATAGGTTTGAAATGTAATTTCTGTTTAGTAATATATTTAAAGGCATAAAAAGATGTCTTACCTTTGTACCTCTGATATATAACCTGAAGATTCCACTTCAATATGTCCCTCTCTTGTGACAACTTTTTATTTTCATCTGTTAACTGTTGGTTGGCAGTAGAAATATTTCTATTATCACTATACAAGATGTGATTGGCTGTACTCAGATTACTGTTAAGATTCTTTAGATCCTGATTGGCTGTACTCAGATTACTGTTAAGATTCTTTAGATCATGATTGCCTCTACTCAGATTACTGTTGAAATTCTTTAGATCCTGAGTGGCTACAATTTGGGATGAGAGGATAACACTCACTGTTGAGAGAGAGAAGGACATACGTTATGAATTCAACCTGCATCCATTGATAATACCCAACACTTTATGATCCACCGATATACATATTTATGATCATCATATAACTATATAATCCACATATAACATATTTATGATCCACATATAACTGTATGATCCACATATAACTGTATAATACACATACTCACAGACACCGAGGGCTATAATGGCTGAAACCAAGAGGAAAGAAAGAAGAGCCAAACACACTGGAACACAGGATGCAGGCTTCTTGTCCACTAAGCATAATAAAGAAAAGAGTCATGATTATAATCACTCTGTCATTATAGGGGACATTATAATATTAATAAGCATTATGCAATATTTAAACAATAAATAGTTAATTCCATGATTTCCTCTCATGATAAACATTATATTCTTGGACATTGAGTAGGTGTACTTCCCTTAGTCTTTACTGTACCTTTCCTCTCTGTGCTACAGTAGATGGCACATATTCACTATCATCAATGTTTTACTTTGAAATTAACAATTTCATTTGTCACAAGATGATATTTCATTACAAAGTGAAGGCAGAGTGGATTTCACAAAACAATAGTTTTTAAAATTAAGATTTTAGTTCTTTAGTGCAGGGGTTCCCAAAAGTTTTAGCTCATGCCCCACCCTTTACCTTGTATTTACAGTTCATGTCCCGTACACCACACCCCCACCCCAAAAAAGCTTAAATATATTTTAGGAAATGTAATATTTTGTTTTCAATATATCTAATGTTTGTATTTACAAATAACAATGTAAATACAATTAAAACTTTATTCATAGCCACGCATTCATCTGGGATTCGGTGTTTCGCTGGCCTACCGAGGCCACTGGCCCAAACGCCCCTTCTAGGCAACTTGGGGCAACACCTTCCAATGCACCCTACCTCTGCTCTGCTGCGCACCTTATCTTCTCACACTTTTTATATAAGCCTGTTTGTGCTGTATTGTCTCATGGTTCATTACTAGTTGGTGTTATTTTCATCATTATATTGTTACTGTATATCAAATAGGAACCAATTGCCCAGCTTCAGCTGTCTAGCAGAGGGCCACAGGTTTTCCTCAAGAATTTTGGTGTACTTGGCAGCATCCATTTTCCCTTCAATCCTGACCAGTCCCCACTGCCCATTTGCCCAGTCCCCACTCTATTTTGGGTGGTGTGATGTGTTTGATTTTTGCCAAACATAACGCTTTCATTTCAGTCCAAAAGATTCAATCTTGGTCTCATCTTACTGTAAAATCTTTTGCCACATGGCTTTAGAATCTTCCAAGTGTTTTTTTACAAAGTGCAAACGAGACTCTGTGTGGCCCTTTTCCAAAAGAGACCCTGCCATACAGTCCAGCTTTGTGTAAAGCTTTTTAAATCGTTGTCACACACACAGACCAACCAATCTCAGGCATAACGACATGCAAGTCCTTCAAAGTTGCCATTGACCTCTTGGTAACTTCCTAATTAATGTCCTTTGGCTAGGTCTTCCGGTTTGGAGTGATGGCCAGATCTAGGCAAGGTTTTGATGGTGCCATATGCATTCCACTTCTTACTAATACTCTGAACGGTGCTCACAGGGATAGTTAAAACCTTTGAAATCCCTACAGAAATCTTTTTGTATCCTTCTCTTAACTTGTGCCTTTCCACAACTTTGCCCCGAGCCCTTTTAAAAGCACCTTTCCAACCATGGTGTATTCTTTGTGTTGCCATACACTACTAGTAATGGACTCATCATGGAACAGCTGTTTTTATGCAGTAATCAAAACCACTACATTTGATGTCTGGTGGGTGTCTAGGAGCACAGTGTGCAATATAGGAAGTGACTGGTTGTACCTGAGCGAGTTTATAATGGTTACTCTAAGGGGCTGATCATTTATCCAAACCAGATATTTCACAAATTAATAATTTTGATAACTTATTAATAATTTTAATTATTATAAAAATTATAATAAAATAGAATGGGCGTGCAAATTGTATGAGTAATGAAACCACTGTTTGAGTTTTTGGGAAAATACTAGTATTAACTTTCCTTGCAACTATTTATTTTTCCATCACTGTCGATTTCTCATTAGCCATGGAGCTCGGATGATTGATTAGTGGATCGGTTCACAAATGGAGAATTAGGTTGAGGATTTGTTAATGACTCGTAAAGATACCATAGTTTGATTACTTATTAGTTCTTAGAGTAGGGTCGAATACCCTTATTTTGGAGCTGCTAACTTTTAAAATTATCATATAGTTGTACATTTTGACAACAAACAGTGTTTTGACAATTTTCTTCACCATTGAAATGAAATATTTGATATGTGATTTGAAGCACAATGTAATGTTATAATTTTAATGAAACATTCCACAGGATCTGTTACCCAATAGAGATTTTGAACAGCAATACATTATTTAGAACTGTTTCATTGTTTTATATCTTATTCTGTGAACATAAGTCAATGTAAAAACAGGAGAGAAAACATAGTAAATATAGGAGAGTAATTGTTATTCATTAAAATAACAACAGAAAGTTTAAGACACATGATTCATTGGGATATAACTGACATTGGCATTAAAGCAGCTCACTTATAAATACGAATATTGAAGAAATAGAATGGAGTGTTATTGTTTGTGCAATCAGGAGAGAACAAGATGCAAATACACACACACACCCAAGCTATCTGTGTTTAACATTCTTCCACAGAACGGGAAAGATCAACAAGACAGTGAATATTAGAGTATGGAGAGAGAGCATATGGATGCTTCATTACCTCTCCAAACTAAAATGTATCATGCAAGAATGACAGAAGGTTATTCTTAAAGCATGAGGTCACAAGGTGACATTCGAGAATGAGACTACCTGGTCTAAAGAAGATTATTACAAATGAGAGACCAGGGTAAATGAGTTATGATAAATATATTGTGATTAAAGACTGAGCAATGCTCAGATACACACAAGCTTTGATATGAACAATTGCAATATACCTGTTGATAGTTTCTGAGAGGGGGATGGGTTTCGCGAGCCTACCCTTATTAGAGAAAATACAGCAAACAGACTGTGGCCTAACTGAAGCCACCTACTGATGGAAAAGAGAATTACGCACATGTGAAGAGTGAGAGAAATGAACAGGCTAAAACTAAGGCCATCCACTTTCAATGTGACTGATGATATTTCTGTTCTGAAACAAGAGCAATACATTACACCTTAAAAGTTTAATTGGATTTGAGATCCTACTGATGTGATATTAAACAATATTAGGCAATGAAAAATTTTACAGATTTGAGATTCATTGACCCTGATGTTAAATGAACAATACTTAGTTATATTGACTAAATCTATGTTGACTGATTTCTAGCACAGGTACCAGACTGTGTGCTGACTGAATTCTTATGTGTACGTGGAATTCTTCACTGATGGGATCATCATGAAGGACGACCAATTGCATTAATGATATGAAGAACTGATGGTTGATTCTCAACCCAGAAGAAACTTGTTGCATTTAATAAACTTGTATATCTGCATCTCACTGTAAATGCTCCTCTTCAGAGATTCTTGTTATACCACACAGGATATAGCTACTGATTTTGGCATCCTATGGATGTATAGGGGATAGGTACCTATACTGTCTCATATACTGAGACTCCCTGCTGGATGATGTCATGTACCACTTTCTGAGCTCGACAACAAGGTGGGAGATAGAGACAGGGGATCCATGGGTTCAGCTATGGTTGACAAGACAGCGAAGAATATTACTGACATGCCGCTTCTTGCCATATATATTAGACTGGCCACTAGAGGTTTAGGTTGTGAAGCATCCTTAGCTATATATACTTGACTAAGCTACAAGACTGAATGCTAACATTGACAATGCTGATTTACTGTGGAAATCCATTGGGTAGCACTTAGTGACACCCTGCTGGAGAACCACTGCATTGCATAGTTTGACCGAGTGTGGATCATTTACCACCCGGGTCAAATAGTAGGGAGATGATTGGATGATAGGATTATTGTACCGTAACAAAAGTTTTTTCAAATTAGGATTATTGAATCAAAGTTTTCCATTTGAGATTTTAATTGAGATACTTTCACTAACTTTAGATATTATATCTCTTTAACTAAGAGAGACTTTTGACTTTTAGATATGATTACTTTAGATTTTCATCTTTAGATTTTTCCATCCTAACCTTTGGCTAATAAGGTTTTTTGAAATATCTTTAGATTATTCTAACTTTACATTATAGGGGTTTTACAGATTATGATCTATTACTTAGATTTTAATTGATTTAGCTAATTTTAGCTTTTATATATTTTACTTAATTGTAATTAAGATCTTGTGATTCAGGTTTTAAATATAGTTATTTTGAAACTAAGATTTTTATGCCTTAAATCATAATATTGATTTAAAGATAGAATACATTTCATTTCATGATCAATTCTTGCAAACATCTAAACAACAAGAGATGTTTTAACATTCTGTGCAAGATTTGTATTTTCACTGAGTAGGAGTCTGACTCCTGCCAAACGTCCTCATCAAAGAAAAGGCGTATCTCATGTTTGGGCCAATGCAGAGTCATCCCAAAGCCAAGCCAGTCTAGATCTACAAGTAGACTGTTTGGGCTCACAGACTAACTGGAGGAGATGCTGAGCCGGTTCCAGCAAAGATTTACCTGATGCTAGTACCCAGTAGAAGGAGATGAACATTGATATGACTTTTTGGCCACACTGAGATATTTTAAAAGGACAGGGTACACATTTGATGTGCCACACCCAAAATTGACTGAAACATCACAGACATAGACAGTTCTAGTAAGGCTTGAACGACTGTACTACAGAGGGATGAGGACTGTACGGCAGAGAGAGAGAGAGAGTTTTAATGGACCTTGACAGCAGATGTTGGGAGTGATTCCATCTGATATTAAGCATCATAGAGGGGAGATAACAACAGTCAAAAGACGACAGTCAACGGACAACCAGAATCAACAGTCAAATGTTGATAAATTGTTGTAAATTACTCTGACAAATTTAAGAAGAATAAATCTATTAATAATAGAGAGATTTAGGTTAGGGAAAGATTTATAAATAATGAAGACATTTGTTTGTTAACTTAATGTCTATTTTTCAGATGCTGAAGAAGATTTGACAGATAACAAAAGAATGCTAGTTGAGGGGAAGTTAAGTTGAGAATTGGGAAGAGCTTAATTTAAGACAGATTACAATGACCTTAGAGAGGAAGGAATTAAAATGAAGTATCATAACATATTGTTTCATAATGATTTGATTGTGAGCTTAAGCATTGTTTTCTCTTTTTGTTCCAGAAACATCTCACATGGGACATCTTTTCTCAAATGCATGGAAACCAATTGGACTGAGAGTTGAAGCAACCCATGATCTGATCTTCCCTAGTAGCACTGAGTTTCCACACGAAAGTGACTGGAATACTTACATGGTTGATGAAGTCCATCACAATACATTTTGACAGTTTGAATTGAATAAAGAATATGAGTTTTAGGAAGAAGAAAACAGTTCCAAGAGAAGATACCGTTTTAAGAAGAAAATGACAATATGTTAATTGTCCCAAAGAGAGACAATCTTAATAAGAAGATTGAGTAAAGAAGGTAAATTACTTTGAGATGGAAAGTCAATGATTGAAGCTTTGGACCGGCGAGTCTGAAGACATGAACTAACAGTGAATTATGAGGTTGGACAATGTTAAGCCAGGTGCTAGGAGAAGTTTCTAGGGGTTAGCTTACACAAAAATTTAGAATATAGTATGCATTTGTGATTAGATGTTTTATGTGACATGTAAAAATTAGATGATTCATGTGAAATAAAGATTAAAAAGGATGTATATGACATGCCTAGATAGAAAGAGTTATTTAGGACAAAGTAGAATTTGAGAACTAATTGATAATTAATTAAAATTGGATGAAATTTCATCAGGAACTATCTGAGATTTAAGAAAAGAGATAGTTAGGTATGTACTTGCTTTTGTACACTTCTTAGTTGAGAGATAGAAAATGCAGAGAAACAACAGATTGCATTTTTAGATGACAATGAGTAAACAACAAATTGACTGACAACCAGAATTTGGTTGACCCTAATGAATATAATGTAATATGATTTTCACATCTGCTTACACTGACATACATGTGGATGAAGGGAAAAAATACTTTTGACTGAGAACTATTCAATTGAACTACAGGTTTATGAGATTTGTGGAACTATGAATTCTCAGGTTAATAATATGTATAATAACATCTGTACGATACATGAGAATTGTTATGAATACCCATGTATGATTGTTTTGAGGATGAATTGATCATCCTGCTTGTTTCCACTGATTCCAAACTTAATCAGTGAGAGAGTTACAGACACAATATGTACAAGTGTCCCATTGAGAAGTAATGGATTTTGGAACATGGTGAAATGTAATTACTTCATTTTATATTTTCTTATTTTTATTGGATGTTTTATTGAAAACATATCTGTATACTGACTTATACTTGGAATGATTTTTCCAAGGTATTTTACTTATGATTTTATCTTGTTTGGAACTTTAGTAATTGTATAACAACTGGAGGATTGCTAACTATTATGTATTATATAGAATTACTTTCTATTGAGATGTCCCTTGTGTGCCTTTGGCGTTTAAGGGACATAGGTAGGGAATTGTTGAGAGCTATATTCTATATAATCATGTTTAAATACAGTTTGAACAGTTTAGAATGGTATTACTATTAGAGAGAGTTGTATAGCTATAGTTTGGGCCTGTTGTAGGATTCTAAGACAGGGAGAAGATTCAGGGTCAAGCCAGATAAGACTTTCCTTTAGGATAGGGGGTAGTTGGTCACTATGACAACAAAGTGACTGGGACAAGGAAGCAAGGCCAAGAGTGACGTAGGACAGAGAGAGAGCCCTTACAGTTCTTATATTATAACATCACTTAAGCTGTAGCAATAGCTTAGGACTTATAGCTTATAACTCTGTTATATATTAGTCTGCTTATAACTATATGATCTATTGTAGGTTAGACTGTAATTCCATCACAGGTCTAATAAATGTAGATGCCATTCAGACTAATAGAACAGGGCATTTTACTGACAGGACATTAGACGGATAAGGGTTACTGAGTTATTCAGATAACAGCTACACTATGTAGTATGGAACGTATATGTTCCTTACTCAAGGTTAGGAACAGTGGCCTGGACATTAAGAGATAGTAACCTACGTAGATAGAGATTAAGGTGACCAGCACATGTTCTCACATGAGACAGTCACGGGTCTGAGGAGATAGGGGTCTTCTTCTAGAAGGTATGCGAACAACAATGCTAGGGCTATATAAACCAGTTCCATATGATCATTTGGGGCATTTTTTCACACCATGTCTTGATTTCCTTGTTATGAGATGACCCTGTTTCCGTAACAAGAAGTACTTTTTTAAACATTCTATTATGAACCGCAACCTGACTCCTGGAACCATCATTTCAACAAAGATCTTACCAAGCCTGTAATTACCTTCTATCAGCACTTACAGATTTCTCCCCTCTCTCACCAGATGACATCCTGCAGCTAATGAGATCCAACCACCCAACAACATGCCCACTCGACCCTAGTCCTTTCTCCCTTCTGCAGATTCTATGGAGACCTCCTCCCATTGCACACCTCTCTCATCAAGTCATTCCTGAACACTGTGTGTGTCCCCATAGACTTGCTAGAGTTGGACCCCTCCTAAAGAAACCAAAACTGGACCTTCCAATGTAAAAGAAAAAAACTGACTGGTATGCCTCCTGTCTTTACTGTCCAAGACCATTGAGCAGAGGCATCATGCCCATTGAAACTTGCCCCTTCAGATTTTTGAGCCAAGTGGATTTTCTTTTTAATCTGTATTTGTGGGCACATGTTTGCGTGTGTTGTGCACACTGTGCCCCCCCGGTGCATGACGCTTCTACCATTGAGGGTGCATTCTCCAAACATCTTGCCAGACATTTCTCTCAGATGATATCCTCGACCCCAACCAGTCAGACTTCAAGATGGGCCACTCAACTGACTGCTCTCGTCCATGTTACAGAAGCTATTTACAAGGCCCAAGCTAACTCTCTCTACTCGGTTCATATCTGCAGCCTTCAACACCCTGTTCATCACATCCTACTTTCCACCCTCTCAGGGCTCTCAGTCTCGGCATATCTGGCTCTGCACACGTTTGGATTGCATCCTACCTGGCAAGCCGCTCCTACCAGGTGACATGGAGAGGAAATTTGTCTGCTGCACACACACTCTCCACCGGTATGCCCCAAGGCTCTGTTCTAGGCCCTCACCTCTTCTCTCTCTTCACCAAATCCACTGAGTCTTTCATAACCTCATATGGACTCTGTAACCTCACTGCTATGCTGATGACACTCAACATTTTCTCACCTTCCCCCCTTCTGACACCCAGGTGAAAACGTGCGTCTCTGCATGACTGGCTGACATCTTTACGTGGATGTAAGCACAGTACCTCAAACTCAACCCTGACAAGACTTGTGTTATTTTGTAAAAGTGTGTTTCCAGTATTAAAAACCTTTTTGAGATTGAAGTCCTTCGCATTTGTCTCAATTTGGCTCCTTTGACAGCACCATGGAAATATGTGACATAGAGCATGACGTTTCAAGGCACTCGTCATCTCACGTCTGGATTCACTGCTTCAAATATGTAGGGCCCTATTGTAACGATCTAAGTGCACTGCATGAAGTGCATGCCGCAAGTGCGCTTTGGGCATGTCTAAATCCACTTTTGCTAGTTTGACGGCAGAAAAAAAGGTCAGTGCGCATGGTCTTATATGGTTGTACTAAATTGATCTCCCATTCCCTTTAAGAGCCATGCGCATTTGTACCTTTCGCGCATTGCTATTATGACAGCGGATTTGCACTGTAATATTTTTATTCGTAATCTTTTGCATGTTCATGTGCTGCTTCGCTTCCCTGTGTGTGTGCAACAAGCATAGTGTGCAAACGCTTTGCATACGCCTAGGGGCATTTGGCAAATTTGCTGTTAAAATAACAATGAAATGCTGCGCCATTGACTTTAGACAAGGTTTTTGTTGGTCAATGGCACGATCACATTCCGATGCCTCAAGATAGCAATACACCCAGAATTATCTTGAACCCACCTCCCTGTTAGACCAGCACACCCATGAGCGCAAATATGGGTGCAAGTATTTAAACGACGTGGGTGCCGGACGGGAAATTGGCAACTGTGTCGGTCTTAAACTAGCAAACAAAGACACTTGAGTTCGGGCTTTGCGCTGTGTTACTAATAAGCAGTGGTTGTTTCACTGTAAGTCACTCTGGATAAGAGCACCTGCTAAATGCCAAAAATGTCAAATGTAGGGCAAAAACGAAATTGTTAGATAGCTGGGGCACCCTGGGAGAGCATTTGGAAACTCTGTGCCAAATTTCACTAAATTCATCAGAGTAAAACATCTATAGAAAACAAACTAAAATGTGTAGTGTTGAACTTACATATCAATGAAATTGTTTTTGATTCCATGTGAATATAAAATAAACAATGTATTTTAAGACTTGAACCAAGTACCTTGCAGTTAGAAGACTTTTGCTTTACCACTGCACCACAGAAGGACTTGTTCACTTCACAAAAACTGCAGACGTTTTGCTACGATTACTAATTAGAATTATATACTGTTGTCATTCCCCTCCTGCTTAAACCGCCACCTTTACCAGAGGCCCACTTTCTAAGAAAGAAGTGACAGATCTTTGGACTGAATAGCATTCAATCGCGGAAGTATAGTTGGTGAACGTAAACATCCTGCGCATGATTTGACTAAAGGCTTCAGTGTTGGACTTGCAGTGTGAAAAGAATCTGTGGCTGGGCAACATACGGTTTTGATGAACCTTCCAATCTTAACCATCCCAAAAATCTGTTCACGGAGTTGCGAAACTGCTGACACGGCAGGATTAGAGGGAATTGTGAGGGGAGAAAAATGGGGAGGGGGGAGTTTAATAAATAAAATAATTATAAAAAACAAGACTGAATTACAGATATTTTAGGCAGTGTGTAGTGCTTTAATTTACGATAAGTATACAGTGGGCTCCAAAATTACTGGCACCCCTGACTGGCAATGCGAAAATATTACTTTAAAAACATTACCAATATAATTATAAAGATAAACTCAAAGTACCAACATATGAGAAATTCTCTTCCTGTAATGTTTGACATGCAACTCAGCTGTCGATTGAATTGGGGTCCAGCGACTGAGATGGCTATAGCAAAACATTGATTTTGTTTTCACTTGTGTTATTTGACACAGTTTTGACACAGTTTTCCCTGTCTTTTGACATTATTACACATAACTTAATTTCTGAACTTATTTGTTTTGGTTTCTTTATATGTAAGGATTTCTTGGGTTGTTACCAACATCTGGTGAAAAGTTTAAGTCAATAGGAACTTTGGAAATATATTTACTGAGAAAAAATTGTGACAGGTTCAATACTTATTTCACCCGCTGTATGTAGTTCAGTTTTGATAATGGTGAAAAAGAAAATCTAATATGTTTTTAATGTAATTTTATCAATTCAATGACTTATATTTTCTGGCTTTTCCAGTGTTTTTTAAATATAACCCAATGTAATTTTTTGTGTCGGTTTGTTTTATTGGGTTTTATCTGTTTAACCTTAATTCTGGAAGTTTTATACATGCCATACATTACTTTCCATAGTGATTCAAGTTACATTAAAATGTTTGGGGTTAAGGTTAGGCATCACATTAATGAGGTTGTTGTTAGGATTAAGGGTAGGGTTAACATGGCAAAAAACAGATAAGTCAGAGATCCCACAGTCAGGCTTGAACCACTGACTATCATGATGTAGACTGTCCTGTAATGCAATGACTTATCCCACTACCCCATGTGGAAAACCCCTATTGATGTTTTCTGTAATTTCTCTGAGGTGGTGGCTTAATAGGCTAACTTGACAAAGACACAAAAATGTGTGTAAGCAATTGAGAAAAACTGTAATTATATGACCTTTCATAACATACCTTGTTTGGGAGTACTTAGTTGAGTTGGTGCACTTCCCTTTACTGCCGCATATACTGTTTCTTCCTCTTTTGTCTCTGTGGACATTGGCATTTTCAGAAAATATTGTCAAATGTCATAAAATACATCATTTCATTTGATATTTACAATCACATTTGTCATGCTTGTAGTAAAAGGAAGTGTAGTTTATTATTGTCTGCCTTTCGCATGAGTTAACAAGTCATTGACTTGAGTTGAGTAAAACCAAAGATAAGCACCATCTCATATAAAAATAAGATGAACCAATTTTAGAAACATGTCTTTTATTTTGATTGCAAACAATATTGTTTAGTATTGCTATTACGTTAAATAACAAAATTATTTTTGACCTAGGAAGAAGTGGTAGAGAGGTAGGGAGAATATACAGTATGTTATCTGTAAACTAAAAGGAACCATGGTTTTTTATTAACTGACAAATGCATTCTGTAACATCAAAGGAATGGAAAATAGAATATGTGTGTGGTTCCTTTGAATTTCTAAATCTAATGTGGTCCTCAAGCCATAATGTGTGCACACACCTGCCATTACCCTACCACCACCATTGAGATCTCATTAACATTTTGACTTCAGCTAATAGCAGTTCTGAACACAACGGTTAGTCATGGTATTTTGGTATGAGAATTCATCAATTCATTTATTGTTATTGTACTAATGCAATTACTGCAGTAAAAAGTGATGTCTTGTCACACCCATTCTATATTGTTTCTTATTAATTGAGTGCTTTGCAAACAAAATGCTGATTGGCTGATAGTCATGATATATGATATGGTATACCACAGGTATGCACTCACACCACATGTTACTGCTCTAATGGTGTTGGTAAGTGTTTTATAATAATAATAAGTAATAATAATAAGCAATGTGATGTGTTTGCGTGTATTGCCAATAAACTGGCACACTGACTTTGTACAAAATTAGATGGAGAGGATCTGATGTTTTTATGTCTATATGATATAAATACTGATGGATAAGTTCAGTAAGATTAGTAAAAAGTATACAGAAACATCATGTCAGCTCAGAAACAACAAAATGAATCAAAGGTAACTGGATGGCACTTAACCATGCAAGACACACCAGAAAAGCAAACATGGAGATTTTAGAGTCAAAAAGTAGAATGTTCGTGAACAGTCAGGTCAATCACCCAACCTAAGTTCATTTTAGCATGACTTTCACTTTCTTTAGACAAGAAAAAGGCAAAAATGCCCCAAAACAAACAGGAACAGAAGATGGCCTGTCAGAGCATCACCAGGGAATATACCCAGCATCTGGGGATTTTGATGGGTCGCAGATTTGATGCAGTCATGAAGATGTTAATTTGTCCAATAAACTAACTTGTCTAATCACTGTTGGTCCCCTAAAATGGGGGACAAATATATCTCCTACATGGTGAATGAATATGTGAATGTAAATACCTAATGTTATCAAAAGTAAGACTCACCTTTCTGCAAAGTGGTAGTGGGACTTTTAAAATTAATTGTAGAATAATTTAAATCTTCTTCCATCCTTTCGAATACCTGTCAATGGTGTTTCTATAGATCTGTATAAGGACTAGACTAGTCTGTATGAGTAGTTGTGGTCTGTGTTGCGTGTTTTAGGTTGACCGTATTTTTAACAGCACCTGTATTAATACTTCTGCTTATATTGTGGTTTGAATGAAAAGCACAGATAAAGTTTTCACTGAATGGACATTACGTATGCCTCCCCAGAGGGAGGGGACCAACAACCTGCTGCTCAAGGACGCTCAGTGGACAGTGAAAAGGTTATGGAGCTGTGGGTGTGATTAAGGACAACTGACTAATTTTTTTACCATTTTAATGTAGGCGTTTATTTAATCACAGTAAATAAATGTAGGAGAAGGTGCTGGATAGAACCAAAGCAAAGAAATAAAAATATAAAAGTTCCACCCCTTACCTGTCCTAACCTACCTACCTAACAGAAAACAAATCTAACTGGCACACGAACAAGGCGCCCTAACCAAAATACAGAGAGTGGTCCGCCCAGATCTAACCTAGTGTCTAAAAGTTACCCTACGGGTGATGTCTGCCCGTAAGTGACTCTGTCTACACACTCCCACATGAGTTCCCCTTCCCCTGGGAAGAAACAGAAATATGGATGGTTAATATATATGTACAGTATATAACAACAGAAATAACAATTTAAAAAAATTTAACAAAATACCTATTCACAAAACCACACAGGCTCTCTTACACTCAACCACAGAACACACAATTTAGCTCAGGCCAAACACACCAGCCATACGGCTGTCACCCACAGACAGAGATTGATACATAACTAAAGGGCAACAAGCCACAGCTGACAGCGCTGATGAGGGGGAGGGATCAGAGTAAAACCGGAGCGGAGGGACCGGAGGAGAACGAGCCCTGTCGCCTCCAACCACCGACCGTATGGCTCCACCTGTATGACACACTGACAAATGACACACAAACACAGAACGGAACACATTGAACACTGTGTTAACTGACCTCCTTAACAGCCTCCTTGAAATTCAACACACTTTCCTTTACATCTCCATCCTCCTTCACTCACGCTGGTAAACACACTCTTGTGAAAATGATCATCTTCATGATGCTAGAATCCATTGTATTTACAGAATTGCGTCGAACTCTCTCCTCAACAAACTAGATGCAGTCTATCACAGTGGCATCAATTTAGTCTGACATTTAAATAAACTCATTTGTCAACCACTCCACAGATGTCATGTTAAAAAAAAACTATAGATTTGGCAAGTCGGTTAGGACATCTACTTTTACATGACACAAGTTATCTTTCCAACAGTTGTTAACAGAAAGATTATTGCACATATAATTGACTAAATCAGAATGCCAGTCGATTAGTATTTTACATACAATAAGTTGACTGTGCCATTAAAGTCAGTGGAAAATTCCATAAAATTATGTAATAGTTTTAGAAGCTTGTAATTATTAAAGTAAATTGGAGGTGTACCTGTAAATATATGTCAAAGCCTACCTCCAAACTAAGTGCCTCTTTGCTTGACTTCATGGGAAAATCAAAAGAAATCAGCCAAGACCTCAGACAATTTTTCTTAGAACTCCCCAAGTCTGGTTCATCCTTGGGAGCAATTTCCAAAAACTGAAAGGTGCCAAGTTCATCTGTAAACGGGTCTTCCAAATGGACAATGACCACAAGCACACTTCCAAAGTTGTGGCAAAATGGCTTAAGGACAGCAATGTCAAGGTATTGGAGTGGCCAATTAGTGTAGAAAATTAGTGGGCTGAACTGAAAAGCATGTGCGAGCAAGGAGGACTACAAACTCAGTTACACCAGTTTTGTGTATGGGCCAAATTTCACCCAATTTATTGTGGGAAGCTTGTGGAAGGCTACCCAAAGTGTTTGTTTAAATGTATATTTTTGTTTGGTTTGATTCATGTATTATGGACTATTTGTATGTATATATGCATTCTGAGTTGAAATATGGAGCCATAGCAACATCTCATGGACATTCAATATATTTCTTTATGATCACTTGGTAGGTCTGTGGGTTGTCAGTAGGAAGCACACTTGTTTGAAATTTGTTTATCCCCTCACCAGTTTGTCTTTAGTAATTATGTAGGCTATATAGCCTCTTTAGTTTGGTGTAGAGGTGTTCTTTATTGAGGGTGCTAACCCCTGTTTTGCGAGGATAGTATTCCCTGGTGTCTGTGTGAAAGTTACAAGTCAGTCCTCTTCTCTGCACGGTACAGCATTTATGTACCCTGGGTCTTCAGTGCTTTGTAGGTAAACCTGATTAACTTCAGAGACTATTTATCTGTGACGCGCTAGGTTAAGGTGCATTAAGAATCAGTCTTGAGAAGGTTGAAATCTATGTATGCAAATGTACTCAATCCGTGTTGTACCACGTTAATTACAGTAGAGTGTAATTAGGCTTGTATCCTTCCTTAATTGTTTTGGTCATCAATGTCACCTCTGTTATAATTAGTGGCTGAATCAAACCTAGGTTTTTGATGTTTTGGTTGAGTGTTCCCAAATAAACTTCGAACACCACTCCAGGCATCTGGTCTCCGTTACTCCACCAATACGGTTTATGACACTTCTGACCCACTGGGAATTTGATGAAAGATATTAAAGCTGACATAAAACATTCTCACTTCTATTATTCTGATATTTCACATCCATAAAATTGAGTGGTGATCCTAACTGACCTACGACAGTGAATTAAAGCTTCCAGACATTTCTGCAACATGGATCAGAATTCCACAGGTTTCACATTACTTTTCATTGTGCTTACCAGCATGTTAGCGTTTTGATATAATTTGCCAATATGTACTGGCACACTTATTTATTTCTGGTGAGTGTTGTCAGGTTTCGGCTAAATATGCCCATAATTGCTTTGATATTCAGCACTTCAACCTCACTTTCTGGAATGAAGGAGTTAAAATTACTAAATGTGTCTCACTGTCCAAATGTTTATGGACTGCACTGCTGATATGATAAAGGAAGGCCGAGACTCAACCTTCTGTAATGAGTCACACAATGTCCAGTAGGTGTAAGTGCATTTAGTAGAGCTAGTCACAAACACTGATCCACAATAGATCTTCAGTACTATTCTACTGAAATTCATAGGAAGGGATGTAGTGTTAAAACATTGTCACCAGAGGGTAGTAGTGAGGTCAGAGTGGATCTGTGAGACAGGATAAAACATCTGACAGAGACTCGCCTCCATTATTCTATAATCTGGGCAGGGCCACTCTGGCCTCCTTAGTGCAAATGATTTAGAGGCTTCCAGCAGTGCTAGAGTTAACCCCAAAATGACATCACTGCTCCCTCCTCCCCTCTACTGCGCTCTGCATTGATTCACTATGAAAGGAGTCTCTCACCAGTGGTCATACTACATAAGACTTCCAGCCTCACAACACATCCTGAACCTCACCCATAGGCTTGGAGAAACTACCGCAATCAACACCTCACAAAGAGATAAGCTCTCTGTACTCACCAGCATCTCTTCACTTTCTCAGTCTCTATGAGATGGAGCTTCACCGCCGACACCAGAAAGAGGAGAATCTTCAAATGCTGGATCTCAACCAACGCTTGGAGTCCTACCTGGGGCACGTAAGGCAGTTGGAGGTGGAGAATGAGCTGCTACGGAGAGAAATCCAGGGCCTGAAGGGCTGCGGCCAGGGGGGGTGGATGGGTCTGCAGGACAAGCTGAGCCTGGCTAGGCAGGAAGTGGAGGAAGTCTGGAGGGAGAAGGACCAGGTGGAGATGGAGCTTCGGAGCCTGGCCGAGGAGCTCCACGACCTGGGTCTGCTGAGGCAGCAGGTGGCAGGTGCCCATGGAGAGGTGAACAAGAAGCTGGCAGAGAGCAAGAAGCAGATGGAGGAGGAGGGAAGGGCTCAGATTTGGCTTAGAAGGAAGGTAAGCCAACTAGAGGAAGAAATCCAGTTCCAGGTACAAACCCAGCAGAAGGAGGTGGCAAATTTACAGGATACACTAATCCATGTCACACCTGCCTTGGCGATCCCTCCAACCCGAATGGGCACCCAACTGCCTAACCTCCATGAGCTGGGTCAAGAGTACTCCCAGATGGCCGTCAGGGCGTGGCAGGAGGCGACCATGTGTTATCAAGGCCAGGTAGACCGTCTGGAGGAGTCTCTAAGCCAAGCCAAGAGCCGTCTAGTCCAAGTTGGCCAAGAAAAGACTGAGAGCCTCCTAAAACTTCAAAGTCTGGAGAATGAGCTGGCATCAGCCCAGGACAGGAAGATGTATCTGGAGAGCCATTTGTCCCACCAGAGAGACAGTCAGAGGGAGGATATCCAAGACCTGCAGGTAAAAACCATTAGTTTACCCCTGGTTTTAGGATTAGGAGTTTAATGGGGCGTGTGTAATAATGGTTAATTTATCACAAGTAACTACTGTAACAACAGTGTTTTTTGCCAATTTTTTATATACGTTAGTAGTATCAATACTGTAGGTTAATTTGGACACAATTGAGTAACCATGCATGTTTTATGTTTTATGTTGTGTTCATGTAATGTCTGAATTTGACAGAAGCCAGGGATTTAGAACATTCTCATTTCAGTCCACAGATAAATTATGCTGCTATTTGAATAGTTTGTCAAATGATACTGACAACTAGAGTCATTTAATTTCAGAGCAAAACCAAATGTTTCCAATGTCAGTCATAGGATAATAGATTATGAGTAGGTGATATGACTTTGGTCTAATGATATCTGTGATGTAAAACATGCACCCATATTAGTCTGAGAAGCATGAGACTGTGCTCCTTATCACTGTGTCTATGAAAGATGGAGAGCATTAAACATTTGTGACGGACAGAACATAATATGTTCTATGCTAGATTTAAGCTCTTTTACATTTCCATCGTGTAGCAGACACTAATCCAGAGCAACATGCAGTAGTATGTCCATACAGTTTTCATACTGGACCCACATGGGAATCAAACCCACAACCCTGATGTTAAATTTGACCCTGACATTACCATTGAACCTGAATCAGCCAATTTCTTTTGTCAATACCAGTGGGTGGACTACAGCTGGATGACAACAATGTAATTTCAAATTTATGATTCTCGATTTCCTGCTCCACAGGCCCATGTAGAGGTGTTGGAAATGGAGAAGGTGGCACTGGGAGACCAGATTGCCAGTCTCCTGACAGAAAGCAGGGGTCTTCTGCAGCTGAAGATGACTCTAGGCATGGAGGTGGCCACATACAGGTAACTGTGTATCTGGGAAAATACAGCATCCTTCACAAACCAACTCAAGCACTATACTGGAGCCATTTTTCTCTTAATGCCTAAAGAGTAACTCATAAATCATGAAAAAAATTCTATTGACATTTGGTGTGAAAACATAAAAAAATCTCAAGTTAAACTTAAATATGTGGACTTAATTTCTTCTGAAATATGACTTTCATAATCATGCCAAGTGAAAGCATTGTGTTGGCAATCTGGTTATTTTCATTGTATTTGATCAAGTAAAGAGTTACATTTTACATTTACATTTTATTAATTCAGCAGATCCTCTAATCCAAAGCGATTTACAGTGAGTTAAAGCAGACCAGGGCAGGAGACCATGTAAGAACAATGACACAGCATGTGATCAAAGGAAGTGACATGTTAGCTTTTGTACATTTAGCAGACACTCTTATCCAGTGCTACTTAAGAGTACAGTTTATTTATCTTACTATAGGTGGGACAATCAAACAACTTAGTGGTGGTAAATAGTACATCTTAGTGCAGCAGCTGTGAGTGAAGTCAGGATGTCATGAATGAGAAAAACAATGTCCCATCGATGCCTTACCAGTATCCCCGTATTCTTACCAGTATCCCCATATTCTTACCAGTATCCCCGTATTCTTACCAGTATCCCCGTATTCCTCAGTTTGTTCTCTCCAAAAACATGCTTTTGTATAGATTTCCCAGAAAGCCTTTTTTTTAGCCCTGTGTCAGTAATGTTTTGCATCCCTAGTTTACCCCATTGAAATACATCATTTCTACTCAGAGTAAGCCCCTCCCCCTTGGAAAATGTGGAACAATATAGAGATGTTTAGACCAATAGCACGCAGCCATCTTGACTAAAGGTTAATCCCTTGTACAGGGCATTTTAATGCATCTTTAGCTTGAAGCTAATTCAATATTGGCTTCTTTAGACCAGTATTCCCTCTTTTTGGAATAAGCGTGATCTACATCCATGTAAAAACATTTATTAGTTCTGCTCAAACTACTTAAATGTGTGGGTGAGAGAGGGTGGATTGATGGGTGTGCAGTGCAGATGGCCGAACAATGGCGACGACCCGCCCTCATTTCCATAACAACAGATCTCAAGTTTGCAACAAAAACCTCCCTCTTTGCTCCTCTCATGCAATCCCATGACATCATTTCAGAATGCAGCCTCTTATGGTCAGACTTAAATTATGTATGTCAAATATGTAAATAAAGCATATTGTAACCAATATACACTATCATTTTCAAGATTAAATCACTTTCTATTTATGAATCATCCATTTATAAGTCTGTCTGTTCTTCTTCAGAGCTTTACTGGACAATGAAGGTCTGACAGGGAATTTCACTGTGACAAAACAGCAACGGAGTACCTACATAACTGGTAATTCATCACGTCATGCAACTCAACAAAAATATAAAAACAATATGCAACAATTTAAAAACAATTGCCCTGTAACAGCACCTTTTGATCATGACGGCACCAAAGCTTTACATGCATTTTTCACATTATTATTCACATACAATATCGTAATAATGTGTCAAAGCCATCCCTGCCACAGCACTCCTATTACTGTATCATTTATTCCATAACAAAGTGGCTCCTTCCCTGTCTTTAAGGTCCTGTCTGTGTAATGGACTGCACATTGAAACATTAGTCCCAGAAATAGTAATGGGGGCTGTGAGGTGTGTGGGTTGAGCTAGGCTCTCTGGGTTTTGTCACAAAGCTCCACTTAAAAGGTTATTGAGCCATATGGGATTGGTTTCCAGTCATTTAGGCTGGAGGGAGGCAATGTCATAATCAATATGTCTCCATTACTGGCTAACCACTCTTCAGGAGAGCATGTATCCTAATATTACATTTGGGAGGGGTTTAGGGATCTCTGTCAGCCTAAGATATAATGAAGGAATTGATGGGGCCTCTCAAGTGATGCAATGGTCTAAGGCACTGCATCACAGTATGGTTGTATCAACCTGGGGTTGAGACCTGGTGGCACCACACTGACCGTGGCCAGAAGCCCCATTTTGGCCAACAATGCATCTGGCTGTTGTCTACAAGCTGATTTAATTTAATACTCAAAGTAGCATTTTCCTCCAAGCCTGTATATGAAGCAACACAGCATGGTGTGGCATGTGTAAGAGGACACATGTCCCAGCCTGCAAATCTCCCGATCTTAATGAGATTTGCAGCAACAACACAGCTTGACCCAGTATATACAGTATATGTATGTTATGCCTTATTTTTATTGTTTTTAATTCATGCAGGGCTCAGGTCATTGCCCATGTGAATGCAAACTATTATAAAAGGAAGAAAAGAAAGGAAGTATACTTATCCCTTTCTGTCATTTACAGATGGAGTGCACAACCCTCGAGGGGTTAAGCGAGGTTTCCAGACACAGCTGGACACCGTTCACAGAATCAATGGTACCTCCATCCTCCAGGGACAAAGCAGACAACCCAATGCAACAATGACTTCCTCATCACCCATCTGGACTCCAAATTGTAAAACTCTAAACCAAATCCCTCAGAGTTCTCGAAAGACTGAGGAAGAGCAAGTCAATTTCAGCCTAGAGTCCAAACACCAGCCGAGATGGTCAACACCTTACACCAAAGTACCAAAGGATGGAATTGCAGTCGATCACTTCAGACCGCAAGATGTCCATGAAGAAGTCAACCATGCTGAACCTCTATCACCTCCAAATGAAGAGGCTGGAGCTGATCTTGTAGCTAGGCATGGATCACCTGACTTTGATGCACCATCCATGTGGGATATGGAAAAAGAGGAAACGGATAAGAACATTGTCAGAAACTGGCTTGCTGAAGAGGAACCATTTATGGAATCTCCTGAGAGCCATCAGGTTACATCCTGCTTCTATGTGCCACCTTTACTCAACGATGATGCTGAAACCATCTGCAGCTCTACAGTGAGCCATGAGAGAGCACAGTCCATTAGCTTAGTTTCTGATGCACATTCTCATCTCAAAACACATGACGATATTAATGGAATATTGGAAACGCCTTCTGAAACCAAGGAACATCTAAATGATTCACCTTCAAGTCCTGTGAATGCTTGGGAGGAAAGAGCTCCTGAAATCTTATATAAAGATGTTGAAGATGTTGAAGAACAATGCTTGGAATCTGAAATGGCATTTGAGACAAAAACAAGCAGCAACATGTTTGAGCATGGGGTGAGGAAAACTGTGTACAGTGATTCCGAAGAGGAGAATATATCCTATGAATCTAGTCAACCCTCCCAGTATGCAGAAGAGGCATTGAACCAAGTTAGAAAACTGGAGGAAGATGTTATAAATCTTTCTAAAAAAGATGAAAATGACATCCAATATGAAAAGCAAGTGAAAGATGATTTGCAAAATGGGATTGGAAATGAAGACAAGTTCAATATAGCGGAGGGGTTCAATGACATGAAAGAAATAGCTCATTTGTCCGAAGAGGTATTTCACCATGTTGATAGTGTAGAGGAAGGTGACATAAATCTTTCCATTGAAGATAAAAGAACAAATGTATTTAATCAATGTGATGAAAAAAATCATTTGAGCACCTATGGAATTGAAACAGATGAAGGGGATAGAGTAGGATGCTACATTGAGAAAGATGACATGAGAGAAAAAATGAAAGATTGTATAGAAGAAAGTTTTCAGAAAGAAGAAGAGATGTTCAATCACAGAGAACCCCAAGCCAATGAATGTGAGCAAATGATAGCTTCAGATGGAGAAAATCTGAATGAAAATGAGCAAGTGAAAATTCACTCAACGGGGGAAAATCTGGATATATCTGAGCAAGAGCAAATTCCCTCAGGTGAAGAAAATCTGGATAAATCTGTGCAAGAGCAAATTCACTCAAGTGAAGTATATCTGGAAAAATTTGAGCAAGAGAAAACTCAATCAGTTGGAGAAGAATTTGAAGATCTGGATTTATCTGAGAAAGAGCAAGTTCCTTCATTGGGAGAAAATCAGGATTTATCTGAGCAAGAGCAAATTCACTTAATTGAAGAAAAATTTGATACACCTGAGCAAGAGAAAATTTGCACAGATGAAGAAAATATGGAAAAATTTGAGCAAGATAATATTTCCTTGGTTGGTAAAACATTAGATCTGGATTTATCTGAGAAAGAGCAAATCCACTCAGTTGCAGAAAAACTAGATACATCTGAGCAAGAGAAAATGGTGTCAGGTGGGGAAAATATGGATATATCTGAGCAAGAACAAATTCCCTCAGATGAAGAAAATCTGTATAAACCTGAGCAAGTGACAATTCCTTCAGTTGAGGAGAAACTAGATATATCTGAGAAAGAGCAAATTTCTTCATTTGGCTTTAATTTGGATTTATCTGAGCAAGAGCAAATTCACTCAATTGGAGAACAACTAGATATATCTGAGCCAGAGCAAATCCCATCAATTGCAGAAAAACTGGATACATCTGATCAACAGAAATGTGTGTCAGGTGGGGATAATCTGGATATATCTGAGCAAGAACAAATTCACGCAATTGAAGAAAAACTAAATTTATCTGAGCAAGAGAATATTCTGTCAGATGATAAAAATCTGGATATATCTGAGCAAGAGCAGATTCCCTCAAGTGAAGAAAATCTGGATAAATCTGGGCAAGAGAAAATTCCCTCAGTTCAAGAAAATCTGGATATATCTGAACAAGAGACAATTTCCCTAATTCAAGAAAATATGGATATACCTGATCAAGAGCAAATTCCCGTATGGGGAGAAAATCTGGATATAGCTGAGCAAGAGCAAATTCCTTCAGATGGAGAAAAAATTGATATTTCTAAAAACAACTGTATTTCCTCAAGTGGACAAACACTTAATCTACCCGACAATGATGATGAAGTGCATGATGTTGATGAAAATGACTCTCCAACTACTTCTATTTCATGGAAGGCTGAGCTAGTAGGCGGCAGCTATGCTCAGGAAAACACACTGGCTGACACACGCCCACTAATCAGATACAAAAGCGATGAGACAGACGCCAACACTCAGGCCTCTCACATGGGTGAAAGTGACTCCAGTGATGGAGAAGAGGACAAGGATGTCAGAAAAACAGGAACATGCACCTGGGGCGAAGGCAAGTCCAAACCGTTTGGGACAATGGAGGATCTGAATGAAGTGTCTGAAGGGAACGCCATGGATCACGAAGGTAACGAGGACACAGTTGTTAGTGAAGCAAAGGAGAATGGTAAACAAGGCAGCAATGATAAGCATGATGAAGACCTGTGGAAACAGAAGGCAGGGGAGGAGCTTTTATATGAAGAACCTACAACACCTAAAGATCACTCTGAGGAAGACTATGAGAAAATCGATAGATTGGTGGAGCAAGAGTTGGAGAATTTATCTATATCTAGTTACAGTGAACATTTTATTGGGCAGATGAGTGAAAGTGAGTCAGTAGTAAGTTTTCAGGCTAAAGACATTGAAGAGGAGCATGGGTGTTTACCTTCAAGCAGTGTGAAAAACAACCTATCAGAGTCAGACAAACTGCCTATTGGGGAAGAGAAACTGAATCAATCTCATGAAGAACATTTCCTATCAAGTGAAGAGAAACCGAATCAATCAGAGCCAGACGAAATGCCTCTAAGAGAAGAGAAACTCAATCAATCACAGCAAGAGCATATAGCTTCAAGTGAAGAGCAACTGAATCAATCAGAGCCAGGCGAAATGACTCTAGATGAAGAGAAACTGAATCAATCTCAGCAAAAAGGTATGTCTTCTGAGACTATGTCTTCAGTGCACTCTACAATTGTAATGACATCTGAACACACTTATTTTAGAGAAGAATCAGCAAAAATGTCCCAAGCAGCATACATGGCTCAAGAGAATGTTTTCAGTAATGGACTGCAAGCTGACAAAGGAGAAAATAATGACCAGAACATATCAATGCTGAACAATGCAAATCAAACTAATGATCATTCAATCCACTGCCAAAATAACCGCATGCCTGAGATTCAAACTAATATTAATAACTCTGATATAGAAGAGTCCAACAGCTCAGATGATGACTCGCCAAATGCTAGTCAGTATTTGAATGTCACTACAACAAATGTAACCACAGGTCAGGAAGACTTAGATGCAGCTGTCTCTCAGATGATGCATTCCTCTGTAGATTGCATTACACTTGTAGAACATTCTGCTGGAGAGGTTACTAATTATCAAACATCCAATGAATGTCTTCAGGAAGAGAATTTGGATATCTTAGGACAACCAACCAAATACCCAGAATCAGGAGACACTTTTACAAGTCACATAAAAGACATGCAGCGGTCACTTAAACCTGACAGTAGAGACCAGGACATCCAAAAGTTCTTCAGCTCTGGTGTAGACAATGAATTCTGGAGTTCCGATCTGGAGAAAGGGGCAACATATCAACCGTTGGAGCCATTTGACCATGTGACCAAACAATCTAATCAGAGCCTAGCCTTGGCTAACAACCTAGTCTGGGGGGATCTAGATAATCCACAGATGAGCAATTATAAAAATATGGACAGTGGCAAAACTAAAGATTCTGCCCTTGAAGAAGATGAGAAACGGAGCCCTTCACAGATGACAAATCTGATGAGTAGAGACCTGGTGGAAGGTGTCAATGTTGCTTCTGAAGATGAGGGAGACTCCTGGTCATCTGGGGATGAATAAGAACCATTTCTGCAAGTGCATAGTACATATAAAGTCAGACTAACTAGTCATTGAGAGTGCAAAACTACTGATAGAGGCCTTAACGTTTTATAATTGATTCACAATCCTCTAACTGAAGTGAAAAAAATCATCCAAACATGAATGTACCGTACTATGTGGACACATGATTTTATTACAATTTACTTAGTTATCACCTGAGCAGTAAAATGTTTGGTTGCTGTCTTTCATAAACCAAAGCTGTGCCTTGATGCACGCCCTGATATTAATCACCAGTGTGCCTACTCTATCTGAAGACAGGTGTCAATGTTTAAAACTTTACAACTGTTTGAAAAGGCACGTTTTGTTTTTTATTGTAAATAAATGGCAAAACCAACAGCTGTCATTTAAATGTCAAAGCATCCTTAGTTGTGATTTTTTGATCTTGGATTTGATTGTACTGAATCCTGAGAAAAAAAATGTCTTCTTAAGAACAAAACGGTTTTACTGCACTAACTCTGGGAGTGTTTTCCTAGTCAACATCCTAAATGTTTGTATACATATTAATAAAACAATTTACAATACCGTTCCACACAGTATAGCTAACAAATTGCTAAATGACTTGATATATTATTAGTCACTATGTATCGTATCAGCCTATATATCTCCCTATGATATGTTCAACTAAATTAGTTTGGGGTTGTTGTTATTAGTGATACAGTAAATTACCTGGGGGTTTTGTTTTTAAATATACAGTAGTAAATTAACCTGGTGTTGGGTTTTTTGTTTTATTCAATAACTTAAATTCATGTTTTTTGGGCCATTTACTAGAGCAGAAATTCACCATCAACCTAAATTGTAGCAAATAGAAAAATAAAGAAAATTGACAAATACTGTATGTTTACATTGTATTTTTGCTAAAGTACATCTAATTAGTTTTTTTCATAATAGGTGCCATAAACTCCATATTGAAACACATATTTTTTAGTGAATAGAAGAGAATAACACAAATAAATCTATGATCTTTTGACAGAAAAAAGTCCAATGTACACTGGGCTCTGAATTGAACAATCCAGTATGTGTTAGGAGCTGGATGAAGCTCTTCAAAGACAGAGAAATGCATGCACTCAGACAAGGCCATGAAATGGCTTCTTCCTCTGTAGCATCCTCTGTATATTGCATTATAGTGTTAGAGAGTCCAGGGTGGTGTGGGAGGGCCTGGTAAAATTTGGCACCATCCCAGCTATATTGGCTTCAAAGCAGGCTGGCTAACAAAGCAGTACTGGGCCCTCCATAGCAAAGAACCATCCCATGGGAGGACCGAGGGAAAGAAAAATGCAACACGAAACAATGGATGATTTCCCCTCCCTGTTTCCCTTCAACCACATGACCCCAACACCCCCACCACCTACCCGCTTGTCATTCACTAGTCTGTTTTCAGAACAATGACGGCTATTTTAGTTGTGAGTTGTCTGCGCACTGCCCAAATCTGTGCAATGACGGATTGAATAAGGGGGAAACCAAATGAAGAAGGGGGAAATTCTCAGAGAAAAGAGCTGGATGCTGGAATGGCATTACGACTGCTGTGTGGTATGCTCTTATTGTCTATTGTCTAGAAATCCAACTCATTCTGTCACTGGAAACACTGTTAGCCTTAAAAACTAACTTAATTAAATAATCTATATAAAACAGCAGGAATTCAATCATTGAATTTATAATTGAATTTAATTCAGGGATGTTATGGATGGACATGTTAGAGTAAACATCTTCCATAGTAACGCATGAACATTGCTGAGAATAGATTGTCTCCTGACAGTCAGGCTGACCACATCTGATGCAAGAGGCTGAAAGAGACTGAGGATGTGACCAGAGGATCATTTTCAGCCTGGCCTGAGGTCCAGGTGGGGGATGGTCTCAACCAGATAGCTTGTGCTTATGTGTTCCAGTGTACATGTGGATCTACATGTGGGCGGCAGTGGCTCAGTGGGTCAAGTAGGTTGTCCAGGAATTGGAAGGTTGGTGGTTCGATCCCCGGGTCCTCCTGACCAAGTGTCGAGGTGTCCATGAGCAACACACCTAACCCCAGCTGCTCCCGACGAGCTGGCTGGCGCCTTGCATGGCTGACACCGCCGTCAGTGTATGAATGTGTGAATGAATGGGTGAGTGTGAGGCAATGTAAAGCGCTTTGGTGGCCATGGTTGGTCAGAAAAAGCGCTATATAAATGCAGTCCATTTACCATTTTACACACAATTTGTTAAACAAGTCTTTTGGCATTTGCCCACTAAGAAAAATACAATATCCAGCTCAGGGGTTAGATAAAAACATAGGCGTAATTGTATGGGGGGACAGGGGGACACGTCCCCCCCAATATTCAAAGAAGGGCATTTTGTCCCCCCCAATAATTGAAAGTACAAGTGCGATTATGTGGCCAAAATCGATGCGAATGTTCATGCATGCATGTCTTTACTCTTCACCTTCTGCTCCAAATTTCAAACTCCGGTCCGGTCAGCCTACTTTCTAAGTCCATTCCACCTGCCTTATACTGAACTGTATGAAGAAACCGATTTTCACCAGAAATCCATGTCATGTTTTGTGATTTTATACCCTTGGTATACGGTATCATATACCATGGCTATCAGACAATCCTGTTTATAATACAGAATAGCCCTCTGGACCTGTTTAGTGTAACATGTGTTATGGTTCTCAGTGTTCAAGTTTTTATATGGTGAGTAGACTACTGGCCTACAATATGTTGTTTTCCAAATGACAAAGCTATGCATGGGACTTAATTGTACATTACAAAAACACAGTTGTTATACACTCACCAGCCACTTCATTAGGTACACCTTGCTAATACCTAAGAGCTTTATGACATGGCCTGTTATCCTGCTGGAAGTAGCCATTAGAAGGTGGGTAAACTGTGGTCATAAAGGGATGGACATGGTTAGCAATAATACTCAGGTAGGCTGTGGCATATGAACAATACTCAATTGGTACTAAGGGACCCAAAGTGTGCCAAGAAAATATCCCCTATACCATTACACCACCAGCATGAACCGTTGATAGGCAGCTGTTTACTCAAAATTCTGACCCTACCTTCTGAATTTTCCAGCAATTGTCCAAGTTTGGTTGGCCTGTGCAAATTGTAGCCTCCGTTTCCTGCTGCTGTAGCCCATCTTCTTCAATGTTCAATGTGTTGTGCATTCAGAGATGCTCTTCCGCATATCTTGGTTGTAATAAGTGGTTATTTGAGTTACTGTTGCCTTTCTATCAGCTTGAACCAATCTGGCAAATCTCCTCTGACCTCTGCCATCAACAAGGCATTTTTTTTCCAGAGAACTGCCACTCACTTTTTTCTTTTTCTGACCATTCTCTGTAAATGAGAATAGCAGCAGATCAGCAGTTTCTGAAATACTCAAACCAGCCCCTTTGGCACCAATAACCAGATTACTTAAATCATATTTCTTCCCCATTCTGATGCTTGGTTTGAACTT
>JACXGM010001568.1:0-53576 GCA_016801145.1 Umbra pygmaea
TTAGGTGTTCCGTTGGTCTTTACATTCAGGCTGTGTCTTCAAGGAAGAGGGGTGATGCTTCACACCTCCCTGCATCCTCTGCATTTGCGTCTCTAAAGAAGCAACTCCGGGAAGGAATAGGTGTGGGGTAGCCAACCAGGTTGAAAGCCCTTAATATCTGCATATCTGTACTGTAAACACTTTAAACTTCCACTACAGTACCCCCACATCCCCTGCCATGAGTAACTTGAAATCCCACCTTTAGGGGTACCTACTTTTTGTGACATCAAGACTTCCAGAGAGAGGCACTTCTTCCCCACTGAAGATGTCACACATCCCGCCCACGTCTGACTTGCTCTGCATTTATCCTGACTCCAACCTGCTCATTTAGCCCTCTCCTGCTGGTATTATCTGCGTAATAAACCATGCTAATTTATCTCCTAAACTAATTTTACACCCAGACGACAAGAGGGAAGAACAACACAACGCCCAGAGGTCACACGAGACAACCTGGCAGATCTGATAGCAACTGTGAATTTTAATTATTGATATTATTTACCCCTCCTCATAAGCGCGCCATGTCTGGAGCAACCCACGATGCCTGTTTAAGCGTGCAAGGCCCTAAGGGGAGACAAGTAGAAAGTCAAGCAGAGTCTAAGTTGCTCAGCTCTGTAGCTAACGAGATATGTTCAGGGAACATTTTTGTTGATTCTCATACTTTTTTGGGATGAAGGCAGATGTAGATGTTTGAGGGAATAGTTAAGGCAATATGAGGCAGAAACATTTGTCACGGTCAAATACAAATGATTGATTGCTCCATTTTAAATAGCCACCCCAAACCATGATGACACTACTTGTGTACCATTGTATGGAAAATGTCACAATCCAAAACCCTAACACCATTCCTTTTCAAATATCTGAAGAGTCAGATTTGCCCAAAAACTAGACAAATCAATACTGCTGGAACATTTATATCCCTAGGAAGTCCAACTACTCTACATCATATAGGGCTGGGCGATTGGATAATTATATCGTCTCTCAACGATGGATTTCAGCAATCCTTGATGGCAACAACGTCGAAAACAATGTTTTGTTAAATTGAACTTGACTCACACTGCCTTATCTGGCGGTGCACAAACTTGCAGCGCAGTGAGCTGGCTAGAATGACGAATGGCCTTCTCCGGTGTTTTGCCATTTGCTATAGTGTGTGTCCCTATTTTTTATAGTGTTTCCCTATTTGCTAAAGTTTGTTTCCCTATTTGCTATAGGCTAGTGAAATAATGCAAGAGAAAAATGAAAAGGAATTATAGAATGAACCGAGTGCACAAAGCAGCACATATTTGCCATACTGTAACTAAAATGTTTCCCATTTTTGATTAAAAATATTTTTGCAAATATAGTCTAATATTGGGAGAGGGAAAGACAGAAAATCGCAAAACAATTGCTAGAGAGATGAATCCCATAATGGAGTTGTGTCAGGTTTTGTCACAGACAGGACGTGGTGGGTTTTGAATTGTTTGTGATTCCTTAGGCTGCGGAGCTGGGCATGGTGCTGAATCCACCTGTTGTGGCTATAAATCAGTATGTGGAAAGTATTGTGGACAGTCTAATGCTGGATTCACACCAGATCCGGCAAACTGGTTGCATTGCGGCAAAGTCCATTCATTTCAATGGGAAGCAATGCGCACCACTGGGGCAAATCTACCGGAACCTGCAAAATGTGTATGCGCTGCGGCGGGTGTGTCGCAGGAGTTGAAATAATCCAACTTGTGCGGTGCTTTGCCATACGGTGCCAGAACCGGGAGTTGATTTGCCTCAGAGAAAGCACTAATATGTCGCATTCATCTACGGGTGTGTGAGATTGCCAGACAAGCTTTGACATCTCAGTAGATAGTTTTCGTATTGTCAATGAATACTAAACTGAAAACAGCTCCTGTCAGTCACCTTGCTGGAGTTGGACAGTTGTATTTAAGGTTGCCTACCATCTCGTAGATGTGGAAGATTGATTACGATGTTGATTGCAGTGTACACGTGTGTCTGCATTACGATGCCGTACGGGGATTTTTTGCCATGTCTAGTGTGAATTCAGCTTATGGCACACATGCAATAGTCATGCTGTCTGATCAACTTCTTTATATGCCACACCTGTGAGGTGGATGGATTATCTCGGCAAAGGAGAAGTGCTCACTAACACAGATTTAGACAGATTTGTGAACAATATTTGAGAGAAATAACTTTTGTGTACATAGAAAAAGTCTTAGATCTTTGAGTTCAGCTCATGATAAATGGGGGGAAAAAACAATGTAGCCTACTTGATTAGCTGTAGTCTTTGGACTAAAACTGAAAACTTCCAGGTGTCAAAGGTGAGGAAGTGCAAATAGTCTTTCTTCCCCACAACATTGTGGAAAAATGTTTTTCTCTTTATTCTGAATTATCAAAACGCAGTTCAAGACAGTTAGCAAAACAGTCAGAAAGTAGGCTATATTAAGGCAAAAATAAGGCCAGAATAATGCATGATGTACATCAATATTTTATATGGCTAGTATTATATGGCCTTATTCATTTTTACAAGGTAAGCATAATTATTATTTTACAGACTTCAAGAGAATACATTGCCCTGTTTAAAGCATCTAAACATTTCTGCATGACAGTGATTAAATCAGGTCTCCTAATTGTTAGTTTGGTGTCGAAATCATGATGTCAAAATTACTTTTTATTATTTATGTATTTATTATATTGCTTCTTGTGGCTGGGTCTGGCAGAGAACTAGAGGGCAACAAGCTTGATAAAATGACACTTTCCTATATGCAAAAGGACAGTGTAACAAAATTACCTGTAGAATGAGCAGTCCACCAAGCAGCAAAGTTAATGACTACATGTTTATTTGTTAGTTTCAAGTATGATTTAATTAAGTAAATCAATTGGAAGATATATGTATGTCATTGGGAGTTGAAACAAACCTCTCCACGCCTTCCCCTCCCCATCGTTGCTCATCATTGGTGGTTTCCTGCCATTATGAACCCCTTTTCAGTCCACACCGGTCATTAACCATGTGCTTCTAATCAAGTCTCTGACTTATCCTGTCATTACGCGCAAATTATTCCCACTGTCAGTATAGTTTTGCATACAGTTTATTGCTCCCACTGTCTGCCTTGTCTTTGTCTGTCATTGTATGGCTCAAGGTTTGTTTCATTTTTTTTGTCTACATTTCTTATGTTATTTTTTAGTGCTCTTTCACGCTGCATTCCATACTTTGTTGGAAACCTTCATTAAATTCCTGAGCTTGATTCTGCAATCCTTACCCCATGACAGCTGGATACAGTGGGGAGAACAAGTATTTGATACACTGCTGATTCTGCAGGTTTTCCTACTTACAAACATGTAGAGGTCTCGAATTTTTATCGTAGGTACACCTTAACTGTGAGAGACTGAATCCAAAACAAAAATCCAGAAAATCACAATGTATGATTTTTAAATAATGAATTTGCATTTTATTGCATGATATAAGTATGTGATACATCAGAAAAGCAGAACTCAATATTTGGTACAGAAACGTTTGTTTGCAATTACAGAGATCATACGTTTCCTGTAGTTCCTGACCAGTTTTGCACACACTGCAGCAGGGATTTTGGCCCACTCCATACAGACCTTTTCCAGATCCTTCAAGTTTTGGGGCTGTTGCTGGGCAATACAGACTTTTAGCTCCCTCCAAAGATTTTCTATTGGGTTCAGGTCTGGAGACTGGCTAGGCCACTTCAGGACATTGAGATGCTTCTTACGGAGCCACTCCTTAGTTGCCCTAGCTGTGTGTTTCGGGTCTCTCTTACTGAGTTAAGGAGGTTGTTTGCCAAGATCTTGTGATACATGGCCCCATCCATCCTCCGCTCAATACGGTGCAGTTGTCAAGTCCACTTTTCAGAAAAGCATCCTCAAAGAATGATGTTTCCACCTCCATGATTTACGGTTGGGATGGTGTTCTTGGGGTTGTACTCATTCTTCTTCCTCCAAACACGGCGAGTGGAGTTTAGACCATAAAGCTCTACTTTTGTCTCATCATGACCTTCTACCATTCCTTCTCTGGATCAACCAGATGGTCATTGGCAAACTTAAGACGGGCCTGGACATGCGCTGGCTTGTGCAGGGTGACCTCTGCGTTCTCTGCATGATTTAAATCCATGATGGCGTAGTGTGTTACTAATGGTCTTCATCGAGACAGTGGTCCCAGCTCTCTTCAGGTCATTGACCAGGTCCTGCCATGTAGTTCTGGGCTGATCACTCACCTTTCTCATGATCATTGATGCCCCACACGCTGAGATCTTGCATGGAGCCCCAGACCGAGGGAGGTTGACCGTCATCTTGAGCTTCTTCCATTTTGTAATATCTGTGCCAACAGTTTTTGCCTTCTCACCAAGCTGCTTGCCTATTGTCCTGTAGCCCATCCCAGCCTTGTGCAGGTCTACAATTTTATCCCTGATGTCCTTACACAGCTCTCCGGTCTTGGCCATTGTGGAGAGGTTGGAGTCTGTTTGATTGAGTGTGTGGACAGGTCTCTTTTATACAGGTAACAAGTTCAAACAGGTGCAGTTAATACAGGGAATGTGTGGAGAACCGGAGGGCTCCTTAAAGGAAAACTAACAGGTCTGTGAGAGCTGGAATTCTTACTGGTTGGTAGTAGGGCTGGGAGGTATATCGGAAAAAACTATATACTGGTCTTAATGTATGTAGCGGTTTGCTATATTCGTTACCGGTATTTTTTTCTATGTTATTCCGCCAGCTGCAACAACTGAGAATCATCTTATTTTGGAATAAACTGCGCCCCTAAAAACCTAATGCCCACTGCGTGACGCACACAAACACACGTGAGAAACAAACACCTGGAAGTTAGATAAACGGTGAAAAAAAACAATGGAGGGTGCAGGTAGAATTATCCGGGCAGCAGCAAGCGAAAAATGTGTTGTTAAAAAGGGTGCAACTTCGATAGTGTGGACATGGTTTGTTTTTAAGACCCCGTTTACACGTACACGGTTAGTTTGAAAAACAGAAACATTTATTTTTGTGCCCTTCGTTTACACGCAAACAGAGAATTCGCCCTTGAAAATGATTCTTTCTAAAACTCTGGCCAAAGTGGAGATTTTGGGAAACTCAGTTTGCACGTTTGCATGTAAACTAAGGAAACCGGAGGTTTAGACAGCCGACGTCACAGTATGTGCCAGAACATGAACCTGCGCCAAAAGTGCGACCTATGTTTACATTTGGCTATTTTTGGGAATCTGATGGGCTAACGTGTGCTTCAGCCTTTCGTTACACTGCCACCTACACCTTTGGCATGCTCTTGACGGCATATACACGCTTGGTTCCATTAGCGCCTGCACTAAGACACTCGACCAATGTTATAACAAGGGAAAAAGCTTATGGGGGTTGTTTGGCTCGAGGTCAAGGGCTATTTTTCAATGCCCAGAACCTGTAATAACAATCTGATTGTCTGTTCTATACCAGTAGTTAATCTAGTAAAATGACAGTGGGACTTTTTTGTAATTCATAAACCTAAGCAAGTACTGTGGTGGTGCCATAACATGCCACGGTTCAGTACTAAAGCCATAGACCGTGGATAGGCTTGTTTTTTTGTGGTTGCAAAGTTATTTATTAGTATTCCTGCATTTAATAAAGATTTAAACAATAGCACTACTTTTACTTACTGTCTTGTTTATTGGTGTTCCAACAAAAATCATAATGAACGAAGCTACTTAAAACTGCTTTGCTTAGAATTAATTACTTTCAAACCTTTACTTAAAAAATTAAATACCTTTAAATACCGTCATACTGTCAAACATTTGAAAAATATTGGGGTATTAAATTTAAGCCATACCTCCCAGCCCTAGTTGGTAGGTGATCAAATACTTATGTCATGAAATAAAATGCAAATAATTATTTATAAATTGTACAATGTGATATTCTGGATTTTTGTTTTAGATTCCATCTCTCACAGTTGAAGTGTACCTATGACTATAGACCTCTACATGCTTTGTTAGCAGGAAAACCTTTGTGGCTTTTTACCAAGTTAATTAATGTTCATCAATACAGTGCAGGTGTATTATTCCTGCCAATTCACCCCTCGTAGCGCACAGAATAAATGCAAATTTCATGGATTAAATTTATTGATGATGATTGGAAAGATTGTTCAAAATCCAGACATCGCCCAGCCCTAACATCATAGTTAGTTTGATGTTTATACTTATGATAGCTTACTTACCATTACAAGGACCTAGTTGGACATGCATTATTTTATAATGAGGAGCTTTCCAATGTCTCAGTAACTGTGCCCATGAGAAGCAAGCTATTTTAACGGGTCGAGGTTACGAAATATGTATTGCTTTTGATATGCTCTTGTCTTTTTGAGGAACCCAAGTCTTGGTCGTAAATTGTATTTTTATATATACAGTACATACAGCCATAAGGAGGAATGGTGAGATTACAGTTCAGTATATTGATTGAGGCCATTGCAAACTGACACACTTGAGCTTGTGACAAAAAAATAAATGAAATGACATTGTTCACCTGCACGCTTAGGCTTTCTCTGATGTGAATTTCTGATACATTTTTTGGAGTGTATTGCATTACCCATTTGGCCTTTTTCTGCGAATTGGTTGTCTCAGAATGATAAACAGTCCTTTGTTTGGAATACCAATGTCTTTTGACGTGCTTTGAATACCCCCCTAAGACAATAAACACCCTCATGTAGGAAAAGCTCACTGTATAGGCTCGGGCTGTGGGGCTTTCTGCTTCTGGAGCTCTGCAGAGAATATAATGAGAGCTTTGCAGCAGTAGCCTTATATAACCCTGACCTTTACTCTCAATAGATACTATGTAAAATGTTCGCGCCAAGTGAAATTTACAATGTGGCCTCATGCAGAGTATTGCCTATTTACATTGAAGTCATTTTTGCTGCCCAGTGATTGAGTTATTTTTCCTCTCCTGGTATTCATCTTTGAACCACAAGAGGGCACCAGTGTACTACCTGGAAAATGTGTTTGGCAACAAGAAAGCTTGATGAAGATAATGGATGCGTTATTTTGAGTAGAACAACTATGACAAACGTCAGCGTGAACGGGAAGCCCAGCAACACAACATTGTTTATTCCTAAATTACCTAGTTGTTATTCCCAACACAATGCATAGAAATGGGGAATGACTTGACGGTTAAATACTTTGGCCAGGATGTAATTATAATGTGGAGTCACACACTCTGTCTGCAAAATATGGAGTCACACCCTCTGTCTGCCCTGCTCACTGTTTTAGTATATTGACTTTTGGGTTCTACAACCAGTGTGTCTGTGGTGGTAGTTTTAAGAAAGGTTCATTATAGCTTGGTCAGTGCTTGCTCTGTGAAATGTTCACTGCATCAGGTCTCCACTGGCACACACCCCCAGCTTGTTAGGCAGCTTAATACCGGACAGTTTCTCTGGCTCTCGAAACTGATGATTTATCAGTCTGCTCAGTGTTTGTGAACATTCTGTTTGTTGACATTGACAGCACTCTTTTATTGCAAGCAGAAATCACTGTAATACGATAAGTGCCAGACTAAGACCTACAAATGTCAATGTTTCTTGAGTGATTTTAGATCACACCTCTTGAAGGTGGAGAAGTCTAAATATTTATTTCCAGTGCATGATGGAGGAAGGTGTTGGATGGAGACTGAAGGTCAGTGTGCATCTACAGGCTCTACAACAGCATCCTTGGTCAGCGCTTCCTGGTTTCAGCACAGCCTTAGCCATCCATCATGTGGAAGGGTTCTTGGGCCACAGTCTGCAATTTTCATGTAATGGATAAAAGTAGACATCTCACAGAGACAGTAAAACCGAAAGGATGAGTTAACATCTTTGTTTCTTTCCTGTTGTTGTTTCAGCTATGTGGATTTACCTGCATAATACTTAACTCATCATGTTAAAAGAAGTTACAGAAGTTATAGTTACGTTAAACTATAAATACAGAGCACTTCATTATCTGACAATCTTCTCTAAGTGCTTCTGTCTCATGAACAAGAACTCAGGTTGGAGAATGTTCCATTTGACATAGAGGCTAATCTTGACAGGCTGATCTGCCTATGATTACAAGCAAAAAGGTTTTTTTCTGAACAAGTGCCGATTGAATAATCTGTCTGCTAATGCTATTAATCCATTCTTGTCTGTTTTATTTTTCACTAATAAAAATTGAATTGAAACATATTAGCATGTAAATGTTGTCTATCCTGGTACCAAATCTGCCTGCTCTAGCTGACATTTTTATGAACATTTTAACCAAACTGTAGCATACCGTTGACAAAATCTGCTTAATTAAGGATTAGAAGATTTATGATTAGAAATATTTATAACTTGTCTGGCATCAAAAATAGTATTTGAAATGACAGTATTAGATATCAAAAATGATTTTTTTTTCTCTGAGCTGCACAACAATTCATCTGCCAAAGCATGTTCAAACCAGTTTTCACTTCAGAAATATGGTACTCTGGGTCTATATAATGATGGAAACCTCCCATCTCAGGACATAAAAAGATGGCTATTGTGTACATGTCCATCACTTAGATTACCTTTTTCTATGCAGACTAGCACTAGCTAGACTTTCAAAGTCTGTGACTGAAATTGCCAACACATTTTTGACGCTACCATTCAGTATTAGAAGGAAAAGAACCTGCTATCTTGTATGTCCTTGTGTGCTGCTGGACATTCCTCTCTCACATTTGTATAATGGTTGAAGATGGATGTGAGATTATTCCACCCAACTTGCTACAATCTGCTGCCTTCCAATGCTGGCCAGTAACTCTTACATGCCCTCATCAAACTGTTGCTCATGTGATTGACACAAACTCCCTCACCTAATTATAGGCAAGAACCAAACCATTTCACCTAGAACAAACCCACTGCAACTGTTTGTTTCAATAACCAGTGTAAAGAAATAAACAAACTATTTGTTTTAGTTGTTACTTTTATAACAAGACAACACGTTAGGCCTTGCAGGTGATATGAACACAACTTTAATGAGGATTTACTGTGCCAAGCTCCATATCGGCTAGTGATTATAGGCTGTTGAGAGTTCGCTTCTCCACTTCTTCTCTAAGCACCAAATTATGGCATCGGAAAAGGTCTTAACATGCTAATTGGTCCATTGAGTCTCCTTAACCTGTTACTGTAGTGGGCTAAATCAGTCACACAACTTTTGTAGCTAGTCTTTAGCCAATGTACTGTAGTTTAATGCAACTGTTTTCACCTCACAGAACAATACTATACATAAAAACAAAAGGCATAGATAGTTTAGTGAGTTATATGCTGAGGATATTATTATACACCTGGTTCCCAAGCATCTTGTTAGCATGTTCCCAAAACATCAGGCAGATATCATACACCAGGGATCCCCAACTCACACCCTTGTAGAGCTACTGTCTTGATTGTTTTCACTCCAACTCTTATCTAGTACACCTAATTCTAGTTATTAGCTGGTTGATAAGCTGAATGAAGTATAATTCTGTTCAGTTGGATTGAAAACTGACAGGCTGGTATTTCTCCAGGATCAGAGTTGGAGACCCCTGACTTAAGCCAATCTTTATATTGACTTCAGTCCATATCCAAGACCTAGGCTTCCCTGGTGGATAATGGTTTTTGTATGTATGGTTTGATGACAGCTGGTAATTTATAAGTTGCTGAAATAATTGTGATTTAGTTTGCTTAGGGACTCCATGGGCTAATAAACATTTTTTTTGTTGAATTAAAGTTTTATAGTTATATATTAATAATAAAATCTGTTGGCTGGATGACTAGGTTTCACTGTTTTTCTTTCTATTAACACTAAACAATATTGGTCTTCAGTCCCTCATATACAAATATTGCCCTCAAAGGCTGTTTCACACCATTTCTTCATTGCAACCCTCTAATCTGGGACATATTTAGACCTGGTTCACAGTTGGGTGCAATTACTGATGAGGCGGAACTGAAAACCAGCAGGCTATGAGCCTTGTAGGTTAAGATTTGAGTACATTTACAGTTTAGTCATTTAGCTCTTGTCCACAGCGACTTCAGTAAGTGCAGGGACGTTCTCCTGGAGCATCATAGGGTAAACTGCTTTAACCAAACAACGGGATTTAGCACAGCCGGGAATCAAACTGGAAACCTTCCGACTACAAGGCAGACTCCCTAACCATTGAGTCATTTGCCGCCCCCACATCAGAATACCTTCCGACTACAAGGCCGACTCCCTAACCATTGAGTCATTTGCCACCCCCACATCCAAATACCCTTGGTCTAGGATGTCTGCCCCATTTGTTTGACTACATGTTAACAAAATGTTGGGCAAACACTAGAGGACACTATCAATCCAATATTTCTGAAGAGTCACGACAATGTATGAAAAACACTCACCTCAGTAAAAGGCTCATGGCTTTTGCAGGATTTAAATAGTAGAATTGAATGATAGGGTGTGCTTGACAAACAGCCACACCCATTAACACTACCATTCATTCACTTCATCCCCAGGTTGATTTTAATACATCATAAAGTAGTTGACATACAATTACATATAACATGTAAGCTTAGAAGCTATGTAATGTGATATGGGAAAGTACATTTAATTTATAACTGATGTACAAATGTTTAGATCCATCATATGAACTGCTATCTAGATGCCGAAAGATGGTTGCTGTGGGAGATTAAACAGGGAATAATAACTATTACAGTTATAATATATAATTTTGCTCGCCCAATTTGTCAGTGTTTTATTTGTTAAAAAAGTTTGAAATATCCAATAAATTTCGTTCCACTTCATGATTGTGTCCCACTTGTTGTTGCTTCTTCACAAAAATGTACAGTTATATATCTTTATGTTTGAAGCCTGAAATGTGACAAAAGGTTGAAAAGTTCAAGGGGACCAAGTAATTTCGCAAGGCACTGTAAGTTGATTTGTGTAACCATTCTTCGATCCTATCAATGTATATCTGCTGTTAGCAGGCTAAATAAGGCACTTTTTTTTTAGTTATTTGACCAGCTTAAGTGTCTATAGATGATGTCCATGTAACCTTTCTACTGTGAATGAAACTATGCTTTCTTCTCGTATAAGATATTTGGTGGCTACTCTCATGATTATATGAAAATAACACACGTTTTAGGTATTTTTAAACAAATACGCTTCAAGGAGTTTTTTTCAAATTCAAGGTCTCTTGCATCGCGGTAGCAAATGTAGCAGGCTGGCATCAGTCAGTGTCCAGTGGGTCGGAAACGGCTCATTAAGTGACAACTTTAAAAGCTTTTTGGGAATTAAAACCGATGGTTAAACAAAATTAGCTTGGAATAAAGCATTTTAAAAGTTGTTGACTTTAACTCTCAGGGAAACCTCTTTTTCCTTTCTCCATCTTTTAACCTCATCATCATTGGTCTCTCTTGCCTGTTTGTCTTTAGAATGAGAGGGGCCAGTGTCCAGCTGATGTGGTACCCGAGCCCTTGGACATGCCCCTGGAGATGGCAGATGCAGCTGCCCTGGCCAAGGAGCTGCGGAGCCTGCTGAGGGAGGCCCTGCCACAGCCTTGTGACCCTCTACCACTGAACCTCACCATCCCAGCCCGACCACTACCAGGTCTCTCCGACAAGGCCCGGGCCCAGCTCGATACCATGGGCATCCAGTTGGGTGACCGTGTGGTCATTGCTGGGCAAAAGGTAGACAGTTGTCGGTTCTATAGCCACCCACCGACTGGTTGATTAATCTTGGGTTGATTTTGTTCATCATTGGGAATTGAAAAGCTTTTTAGTAGTCTTCTTTAAGGTAACTTCTCTTGTATTCAAGCATGTCAGAAGAAACACAAACAGCATTTTCCAAATTCAACTTACAGGTCATAGCCGGACAGCCCATAGTGTTAGTTCATATTATTTATGATATTCACCCAACATAACCAACACTACCCCTTGGAAGATGCATCATATTTTGTCTTTTATGTATTTTTTTCTTCATCTTAAGACAGCAGGAGTAGATTGGTATAAAAGAGCTGGAAGAAAAAGAGGCACACAGTGAATTGAAGGACTTGACCTGTAGTGTTTTGCCTGAAAGACCCCCTTACAAATGCAAAAACACACCAGACTGGGCCCCTTCAAGAATAAACTGTTAATGAATTCTTTTGCCACAATGCGAGCAAAATTGCCAAGCATGATGTTACTCAAGATTGCCTAATCAAATGCCTATTGTTACCGCTCTGGTGCTCGGCATGTTTATATATTTGGATGCATCAATACATGCTTGAGTTGCAGCGGGTTCTTGATAGAGGCGTGCTACCCTTAACTACATGTGCAGCAGCGCATGTGTTTGAATAAAGACGTAATCACTTTCCGCCTCTCAAGTATGGGCAGATAAAGAGAGGATGAAACAGACAAGGCAAAGAATATATTATCTCTGTTCAGACCACCCCAACCAGCAGAGTCCTGTGGATCTTAAGGAGAAACCCATTTGTTGACTACATAGCTGTTTAATGCATGTGTTTGTTTACTCAGATGGGCACTTTGCAGTTCTGTGGTAACACAGAGTTTGCCGGCGGTCTTTGGGCTGGTGTGGAACTCGACCAAGCTGAGGGGAAGAACGATGGCTCTGTTGCAGGAGTCCAGTATTTTACCTGCCACCTTAAACATGGTACGTCCACTAGAACCCCGACAGACTTTAACTGTACACAATGATCAGTAAAAAGAGCAGAGCATCTTGCACTCAATCTGTATTCCATACCAAATAATTAGGACCCATTGAACTCAGTTGGTCAATAGAATACATTTGCTATTCCCCTCAAGTTTGTGTTTGTTTCTTGTTGTTCTTTGTTTCTGACATTACTTTTAGCAGTTGCTTGCTCAGTGTCCATCCCTCTCTCTCAATTCCCTTCCCCTTGACAGGTATCTTTGCACCCCTGTCCAAGATCAGCAAACCGTCTGAGCGACGGAAAGCAAACCCCCAGAAGAGCTCCACCCCCGTACGACCCCATCGGCGAATCGACCTATCACGTGTATCCTCCAAAATCAACACAGGTAACCCGTTCCTCTGATGGAGACTTTGCATAGTTCTGTGAAGTCCAGAGTCTGGATTAATATTTGGTTTAAAAAACAGAGTAAAGTATGCTGGTGCTCAAAGGTGAATAGACCTAGCCCTACATTAGGAATGTACTTAGGGGAGGCACTATCATTATAGAAATGCCAAGAAACTCTTGAGCCCGGAGGTCAGAGATGTTGAAATCAAGGAGGAGAAGAGCAGAGTCAGGATGTGGGGGTGTGCGATGGAGAACGGCATACAGACGGCAGAGCCTATTCCAGTGTGTCACCGTTTATCTCATCACACCCCTCTGGGACTTGTTTCTGGAGACCCATACACATTAACGCAATATTAGAGTCTACTCATCTCAGGGAACCATGGAAACGCACACCTCGCCACCTCTGCCTCAGTCCAACGTGGGAATAATGACATTAGTTTAAAATGCAATGTTTTAACCCCTCCCCCATTCTAATATGCTTCCAGTGACTAAGACACAACTCTTGACATTCATTCACTCTGGGGTATTCGAAACACAAGCCGTGACGCAGACAGTAATGTTAATGGAATCCACAACCTCTTCATCTCCCTTCTGCTTGGGGGGGTTATTACAATCTGTGGACGAGCCTGTGCCGAACCCATCGAAAACCGATATCCGGCTTCACTGGTGCACCTATCTAAGCTAACTGGATTAGAACAGATGCTCGGCAGAAAGGTGCATCTCCATCAAATCACAATGGAACAAGTGACTTTAAAGTATTTTTGTCTGTCTGAAGTCTACGGGGCACAAGCTACAGTCTCTCTTGAAAGCCTTGGGTTTTGATCTCTTTGTCTAGGGCCTCTGCTTTTCAATTTGGTTCTCTGACTAGCTCACTAATAACAACAACCGGCCTGGTTCTGTCAAGAGTACAGTACGCTCTGCTGTTATTCGGTTCTCAGGTTTCTTTTGAGAACTATTATATTTCCTACACACATCCATGGTCTCAATTACAGTATTCTGAATCAACTGCTTAGGAAAAAGCCTTGTGACTAAGGTCTCGAGACAGACATGGTCTTGAGTCGAATGAGTACAGAAAATAAATTATTTCCTTGCTGGCAGTTACGTACGAGCCTTGTACTCCCCCTTGCTTATGGGGTAAGAATCTGTGTCCTTGGTCGCCACTTCAGCCAGACGTGACCGGAATAAGAGGACCTCGGTGTGTCCCATGGAATTCCGCTGCTTCTGTTGATTGATAGTCCAATTAAGCCGATTTAATAACCAGGCCACAGACAGCCTGAACGCCCAACCAGCCATTCATCACGAGGTGTGTGTGTGTGCACGTGAGCGTGTGCGCCTTTGCATATGCTGCACACCTATTCTACACTAGGTGTAATTTATGACTAAGCAGTTCTCAAGGAAGGCACAAACTTTCCAGACTTCCTACCATTCGTTTCATCCTTTCCCAGTCTGCCGCTACATTTGAGCAGGGCTCAGTGCATCAGTATCGGCACAGGTTTAAATTCCGTTGTATTGCTAACCAAGAGAGACAGACTCCAATACCCACAAGGCTTGCCTCTATTACAGCATGAGCCCAGGTCTAAAACATGTCAGTGACAGTCGTTTTTCTGTACTCTGTGGATTTACAGTCACATCTTTTGATCCTTAAAAAACCATGCATGCTGGTAGCCTGCCGTGACAGATGCACACCAGCAAGCTGAGAGGGTATTTTAGCTCAGGAGTTCTTCAATTATACTGCTGCTCACATAAAAACAGGTTAATAGTCAGTCCTGGAAAACATCTTTTTAAAATGTGAAGTAATAAAAGATGATTCAAGCTTAATTTCTTTGCAGAAGCGTTATAAAATCTCATCAAAAATGTGATATGAAAACATTCTCACAATTTACTTTTACATTTAGAATCAGTCATCTATTTTTCGGGGCTTCGTTATTGGCCATTTTCAAATAATTTTAATAGGGTCATGGTAATTTTGAACAATTTATTCAGCAGATAAGCTATGATTAGGTTTCCTCGTCATTGCATTGACAGACAGTAAGCAGTCAATCCTCTCTCAGTTCTCATATGACCATTTATTTAGATTTTTTTTCTGAGTTTTGATTAGAAATAGATTTTTTTTTATTGGTTCCCAATTTCCTGAGAAAGCATTGCTGAAACATCAATATGATTAGTAGTTTTTGATAATGTGAATTGACTCAGGGCCCATTTTCAACAGTTGTAGAAAAGCAGTTGTTTGGAAGTTTGAATATTAGATGTTGCTCGAGCATTATTTTGTTTTTTGTTTTATTAAAAAGCAGTTAAAATTGCCCAGCCATTTCGTTGTAAAGTTAAATGCACTAACATTGGCACTGTCTAATCACATTCTGTAGTGTTGTAAAGCTTATTTGGAAAGTGTGTTCTTCTCTCCTTTCAAGTAGGATTTGATATGCATCTTGAGACACATGCATTGATACAATACAGAAAGAATAATTTTTAATTTGAAGCGATTCACCGCTAATTGGTTTTAGTAATGATACAAATCAATGTGGTTCAATTCGATCCGCTGGTACTTATTTTTTGTTCCAAATTAAAATATGTTGGTGATGGGGTGCAGGCAGAGGGTCTCTCTAAAAGTGATCAGTGATGTTAACTTACTTAGGTGCGTGTGCATGAGTTTAGGTAACAATGTGTTTTCACAGGTTGTTATGTCCTAGTGGGAATGAAGTGTAAGGATGTAATGTTTCCAAGGCACTTTTACCAGCAAGAAAGAGTTGATCAATTCCAGCACACTAGGCATTGGCTCAGTCTTTCAACCAATTGTTTTCTTTCAACACCTTCCCCCCATAATAGTCCCAGAATGCCAAGCCGAATGGTTGTTATGAAAGGCTAATATGTGCTGTGTGCAGTAGTATAGAGATCAGGTAAAATTTCAAATTGGTTAAGGATTGAAAATAAGGTTAGAAATGAAAAAGAAAATATTTTAGGAGTTATGCTTTGGTTATTGTTTGAGAGAAGATTTGAAAACAGCATCTAAAATGCTTCTGTGTGTGTTGCAACATTAGTTGAGGACTGAATTTTTACTTTTAGGTCAAGAAACACAATATGCTTTTCTAAATTGTAATTTAAACCCCATCATTGTCTAATAAACTGGGATGCATAGTTTTTTTTGCCCTCCTAGCCTGCAAATGGTAAGGACAATAAGCAAGAAAATTCATTTTTTGTTTTGGTTATCTGGCATTAGTTAACCATTCAGGCTCAACATTCAACCATTTAGCTTCTGAAACCTGGAGGCTCAGTTTAAGGGTACAGTAACATTGTGGAGAAACCATACTGTTGATTGTCAGCCTATGGCAGTGTTTCTCAAATGGGGGTACTTTGGAGTACTGCGGGGGGGTGCAGGAAATCTTAGCAAAAATAATATTTTTCCTAAAAATTAATATATAACATAATTAATATAACATAATTCCTAAAATAATTATACTATAATAATGAATGAATTAAGTGATGGATTCTAAACAATTGAAGTGGCATTTAAATGTTTTTGTTTAAAAAAGGTTGTTGTTTAGTGAATCTATCACTGCCGGCGCTGTATTGTACCTCATATATATGTTTTTTTCTATCAAAAATGTTTTGCGCTGGTCAGGGGTACTTGGCTTAAAAAGGCAACATTGAAAAAAGTTTACAAAACATTGGCATACGGTATTACAGGCCAGGTCCGCTATTTACTGGGGCTCAGGATTGTCCTCCGACATCACATGTTGTCAGAATCTCTCCGTGGGCCTTGGGGTTTCGGTAATAACATACATACAAGTGCAGATTTTGAGTTACATTTATTTGTTCTACACAGTCCAGTGAACTGCAATCTCACACTGTCCTTAAATGTTTTGAATATGCATTACTGTATTTGCCATTTTTCAACCTTTCTGTTAATTGCTTCTTTTTCTGTGTCCTCTCGCCTCATGTCAGTTTCAAGCTTACCCACTTTCCTCAGCCATTCTGCTTAAAGACAATTTTTTTCAGTTCACCTGTCATTTCTTGTCATTTTTATTTGTATTTTTTTTTATCTGTTTGTCAGCTGCTCATTTTATCAGTCATTCATGTTTTGTCTCTTTCTTTCCCTGACTTTTTGTCGATATTTGGGGAAAAGGTTTTGCATCTGCCAAAAAATCACCTGATAAACTAAAAGGCTCTCCAGTTCCAGAACAGGGCCAAGACGACCCCCCTGAGGCCAAGACAGGTACTGCAGGTCACATTGGAATGGACATTTCTTTTATTTATTTTAGATTTAAACTGTATTTTACCAGGTAGGCATGTTGATAATAGTTACTAATTTGAAACGGCGACCTGGCCAAGATAAAAGCGAAAGGTACAAGAGTACATTAAGTTACACATGAATTACACAAGTTACACATGAATTACAACCGGGAATATAAATATGAGTTCAAAAAATATATATACAGGGTGTGGTTTTCAGAGTAAACAATGTAATTATGTGTACAGCTGGTGCAACAGAAGTCTGAATTTGAGAGGTAGATTAATTGGTATGTACTGTAAAGTGGCTAGACAATAACAATGGAATAATAACACTTGAGCATAATTGTGCAATAGGATATTGTGCAAATGATAAACAATAAATAGGATGCTATACTGTGCATGGAAAGGCATCATGGGACAAAACTAAGACACTAGATCAAATGGGCATGTGAAAGAGGAACCTCAGCATGTACAGTGGTCAGTCAGAAGCTTTGAAATTTGTGATTTAATAGGTGAGATGTTGTTCATGAGTTTTTTGTAGTTCTTTCCAGTCGTTTGTTGTTGCAAAGTGGAGTTTTGGCCAAAAGAGGTGCGGGCATTTGGGGCGACTTGGGAGATGTACCTGCTTGAGCTCAGGTTACAGGTGGGTGAGGCAATGGTGAGAAGAGAGTTTAGGTACAGAGGGGATTTGCTTAGAAGTGACTTGTATATGAGGAGATACCAGTGGGTCAGACGTTGAGTCCCTTTAGTAGGATGTGTATAGAATGGTGTAATCTGCATAGAGGTGGATCAGAGAGTCAACAGCAGCAAGAGCGACATCATTGATATACAAAAACAATAGTGTCGTCCCAAGAATCGAATTATGTGGCACCCCCATTGAAACATCCAAGAGTCCAGACAACAGACCCTCAGATTTAACACGTTGAACCCTGTCAGACAAGTCATTGTTGAACCAATCGAGGCAGTTATTTGAGAAACCAAGGCTATCAAGTCTGTCAATAAGAATGTAATGATTGACAGAGTCGAAAGCCTTGGCCAGGTCGTTAAAGATGGCTGCACAGTGATTTCTGTTATCAATGGCAATTGTGATATCATTTAAGACCTTGAGTGAAGCAGAGGCTTTGAAACCTGATTGTGCTCTACTGGGAATAGGAAGTGGGACGTTCTGGAACCTATTCTGTGTGGGATTATCATACAGTATGTTAATAGAAGTGAAGAGCCACATTATATGGATAGTTAACTATTATAATGTGTTAGTTAAGTTTTTATCTAAGTTAGCTGGTAGGACAAAAATAAGAGAACATACATCTTGTACAAGATCTAGACAACAGCACATTTCTGTCTGCAATCCCTGTGCAGGTAAACATGGATGTATAAAAAATAAAAACTATTTGCTAATGAACATAATCACCTCAGACATTAACTGCATTTATTTGACCACTATTTTTCTCCACTTTAAATTTCTCATGTCCAATTCCCTGACATTGTCTCATCCGCAAATCCTCAGCAAGCATGTGTGATTCTCATCACACTGTTAGTTCAACATGGAAGCCTTTAGTTAATGATGGAGGCTACACATTCATCAACAACTCCTCTGCGATTGAGTTCACATGTGCTCGAATGACAAAAGGAGTTCCCAGGGAGCGATTTAATAAGTTTTCCTGTCCGACTACCCACCCGTACACCCTCGGCTGCGCAGTACCAACTTGCACCGCACCTTCATCATCAGACTGCCACGAACAGTATACAAACCATGGTCACGTGATTCAGTTGTGCTGCAAAGCAGCGAGTTAAACCACTGTTCCATAAAGAAGTCACCTATTTTAATATAGTATCTAAATAAAACAAAAGATTTGAAGGTCTACAGTATTTAATGTTTAACTTTTGATTCATTTTCTGTTGGAATATATCGTCTCTGATAAGACAAAGCGTACCTTAATACTGAACATAACCATCCACTTTGACGTTCCTGAAACCTCAACCTAAATATCATAATAATAAAACAAGAGAAATATTTCCCAAAGAAAAGTCAATTTCACATTCCAGTTCTTCTCCCCTGGAGTTTAAGTCCTAATGAGTTTCTATGAAATCTGTCCTGTTTTCCATTCAAAGCTTTCTGGAGGGGGGGGGTGGGGGTTAATCAATTAGTCCTTTTTAACTTTCACAAGTAATGAACTATCGGCCTTTGAAGGTCTGCGAAAGTTGAATCATAATGAGGTCCTGCCTCAAATGTCTATTAAAAGTCAAATTGGTTGCCCTGACCTTACATCTCATTCCTTACAGTCCGGGGAAATTAGAATGTTGGACCCAAGACAAGCAAGACAGGGGCGTGGCCACACAAAATGGATTCAATGTCGACCTGTTAATAGGGGTTCCTAAGTGCATGCTAGGTACAGTTCTTTGCCCCTGGGGAATAATAAGGATTGCATGGCGGACATGAGAGTAAGTGGATGATTGGGTATTAGGACAGTAGGCACAACCTGCACAGTGTGATTTAGGGCGGACAGAATGCCAGCTTCCTCTCTACGTGTCTTGCAAGCTTTCAGTCTGGAAGCTTGACACATTGCTCAATCAATGTAGTGTACAGTGACAAATGGCATTCGTTTTCTTCAAGGCATGGACACATTCATCTGAACAATGTCTTTCTTTTCATATAAAAAAAAAAAAATTATCTTTCGTTGCCCATTGCTTACAGCAGGGTTTCTTTGACCCCTTTGATAAACGTTTCTCCCTCTCCTTAGGTGGTATTTCTCATTCCCTCTCATCGTCTTCATCCTCCCTGGACTCCAGACATGGGCCGGCTGCTCATCCGCGGCCATTGCCACGACAGCGGCCTCCCATGAGACAACGGCGGGAACGGCTTCAGCCCGCCTCCCGAACCACTCCCACTCTGGCCCACTCCAATCCCAACTCCAGCGTAATTGGTAATGCACGCTCCATGTCATTACCAATAACATCCACTTACTGAACTTTGATTGACAGATAAGTTTATTGATGTTAGATGGCCTTTTATATTGTATCTCATTATTGGTCCGTTTCATTGACATGTGAGTCACATCGACCAGTGAGATCTGGAGCAGTCTTGGCAATAATGACTTTCGCAATGACTATCAGCTCACATTTATTTTTGAGGGCTGAGATTACTAATGTCATTATGACCATAATGGTGATTACTCATTCAAAAGTGTATAAAAATGCATATGTCACTATGGATAAGAGAACCGGCTATATTGTCAAATGTAATTATTCTGGTGTTGGAGATAACGGTGATGACTCTGTGGCAGTGTTAATGATTATTCTTTCTCCCTATCCAGTACCCCGGAGCCAGACACCATCTGCCAGTAGCTCATTGTGTGAGGGGCCGGAGTTGCGCTTGGGGGAAAGAGTGTTGGTAGTGGGCCAGAGAACGGGAGTGGTCCGATTCTACGGCAAAACAAACTTTGCCCCAGGTCAGATCACTGTGATACCCAAAACCCACTACATATTTCTAACTTCAATCACAGATTATCTTTAAAAACTATGATGCTGCCCGCCTTACTTGCATGGTCGCATTCAAATCATCTTACACTCAGTCAGTGGTTCCGGAATTCTCTTGGCCACCATTTTCTAGAATAAATCATCTATATGGCCTTCAGGTCAAAGGCTTTTTTTGTTTTAGTTCTGTATAAACTGCCCACAACAGAAATAAATTGTACATGGATGGGGCCTTGTCGTGGGTTTTCAGATGGGGAAACCAATAACCATCAAGGTTAATGTTTTGTGTGGAAATAGGAGATTTGCAACCACACACACTTTCTTCACTGAAGTATAATACTCATTGTTTGGAGGTTGCTGGTTACAATTTAAGCTCCCAATTAATTGTGGTGCATTCAACTGCACCTGGTGTTGTACAAATCTGCATACACCAACATATTAACTACACTGTGGAGTTGAGCTGTCAGCTGCCACACCAGATGCTCTCTAAGGTTAAGGATTTAATTGTTGTACGGTTCAAAGTTCAGGGATCCTATTTGCTTCGGCTGTAAGGTTAAAACACACTTACCAGAGGGTGGCTGGAAGTTTAAATGAAGTACATATTGGGCCTGAAAGGTTAAACAATGGAAAGAGTAGTGCTCGGGGAGCTTGAAGGTTACATTGTAGTATGCCTTAGGGTTTTGAGATTACACCATGAGCCATTCTCTGGGTTTAAAATTTTCCACTCTATGGATTATCGTCATACATTTTTTAAATTCAGGTCAGAGGAGATGTACTATATGGTCAATTTAACATGGCAGAAATATGTCCTTAGGCCTATTGCAACAGTAAAACTAAATGTTTTGTCACACCTGTGATATACAACGTCTTTCAGCCAATCAGTAGTCAGGGTTTGAACCACCAGGTTAATGTGTATCCTGGGGTTTTGTGGTACATGGCTAATATTAAAGGCTGTGTCAGAGCATGTTTTCTTCCTTGTTTGTGCTTGTGTTCTCATGAAAAGGCCTTTCCCACTGGACACATGTATTCTCATTACAAGCTGCCTTCAGTAGGTATATTTTTATTTATTTAAACAAGCTCATCAAGTCAGACATAATCGAGCTGGTGTTAAATGGATTTCCACATTTGCAAGTCTATGGCAAGTTGTTGAGAGTATTACAGGTTGTTGAGAATATATCAAAGCCGTGCTCTCAGTACGTGAGCAACAGTGGCATCAGCTTCATCACTTGACCTCTGCATTAGCAATTAGGATTATGCAATATGTGCTTAATGGTAAGTAAATAATATCCCTCTGCACCCGAGAGAATGTTCGGCAGCACTCTGCTTGATGTGTTATTTGAACGCTACTCTCAAGTTTAAAACCTTTATATACGCTAATGCCGGAAGGAGTCGGATATCGTTGTTATTATTATTAAAGCCTCAGGCTTTGTGTAGGACTGTCCATCTTCTGAAGGGCTTTAATGAAACAGACATTTTAGTTTTCTTGTCAGTCATTTTCAAGGTGAAGTTCTGTTGAGGGGACATTTATGGCAGAGGTTCTGCCTTCAAAGTGAATGTCCTCACCCGGAGGCCATTTTCTCAATATTGTCAGGAAATACAGAGAAGGGTACATGTAATGTGGTTATTTAATAAATCTCAAACAAAAACATCAGATTCAGTGACAAAGGCTAGAGATGCAATGTTCTGGACAGTTTCTATTTTTAAACAGGCTCTGAAAAAAGTTTATTCGACTGCAGATGATACTCAGACAGTGTTGGTTTTTTAATACTGTCATCAGTTAAAGTGCCTCCATCAGTTAACCGTATGGAAATTGTAGAAGACTACATTACTTCTTATGGGAGTTTCTTCTCTGGCAAAGCGCTTCCTGTTTTTTTTGTATTGTGTGGTTTGCGTTTGTGATTCGTTGGCCTTTTGAAGCTTCAGCTACAGGTGGTTTTCATGCTCGGTGTGTTTCAGGATTCAAGGTTGAGTGTCAAGTATCACAAACAACAGGCTGCCTCAAGTGGTTGTGTCTTTTGACACCGTGTCCGCGTCATGACCTGTCTCCCTCTCCATCTCTCTGTTCATCTGTCCGTCCCTCAGGATTCTGGCTGGGGATTGAGCTGGACAAGCCCAGCGGGAAGAACGATGGTTCAGTCGGCGGGGTGACCTACTTCCACTGCCCTCCCAAGCATGGCGTCTTCGCCCCACCGTCACGTGTACAGAGGTGGGCACATGAACACGCCCCCTAACCCTGGGGCTACTTTGTTTTGTAATTGTACTGGTTTGTAAACAACATCATAAAAACCCAATCTGGAAGGAGTACCCATAATGCTTTCTCAATTTCAGAAATGCGTTTATAGAAAAATGAATGTGGCTCGAACCAAAGGCGCATCTGGTGAATGTCGCCGGTGGTAGTAACGTTTCATTACGCTCATGAATATTTGGACTGTGCTAATGATCAAAACCATGACAACACCATTTGTGAAGGCTGTCTAAGTATTTGATTTGCACAATTGTAAGGATACTGCAAGCAGTCCAAATTGGTGATTTTGTAGCCAACAGGTGTCAAACACAAATGTCTATTTACAGCACAGGCTTTTGGGTTGTGTTCATTAATGAGAAAACAGATTGGAACTAGATGTTGTGTCTGTGGAAAAAAAAGATAAAAGATGTACGTTCCTAAATTTAAACATGTAGTCTGTGGACTTTGTCCGCTGATTGCAAAAGTAGCGCTGAAGCGCACATTGGGTCCCTGAAAGGATTTAATACAGCAATCATAACCAACTCACAATCAGTAGTTTGAGAAGGCCAGAGGAAATGACATGAAGATGTAAATAAACTAGGCAAGTTTCCACACATGCCGCTAGGCCATTTGTTGTCAGAGTACTCTGCCATATGCTGAGCAAATCTGTGTCTGGATATCTTTTTGTCATTTAAAGAAGTGACCTTTTAAGTACTGTTCATCAGATGCAGACAGTGAGGTGGGCGATACCACAGATTTTTCTATGAGGAAATGTAATTTCTCAAGCTCATCGCCTTCTGGTATGATGCACTTATCAACACTGAGTTGCATGGTTATTTCAACTAGAATTTCAGATGTAAGCTTTGTAAATTTGATTTACATAACAAGGTCTGCAAAATTACTAATATATAAATGTTTCTTTCCATGTGAATGGCTCTCATCAGCTTTCTCAGGTTGCAAAGTACTGTACATTTCAAACCTGCATCCAAATGCATATTCTGTGTTGCCATTACTTTGGCAAAGGCAGAAATCCAGAAAAGTTAGGTGAAAAAAGCTAAGTTAGTAGATAAACAGTTCCATGGAAAGTGCTTAAAAATCTAATATTCATTGCAAATAAAAAATATATATTTGATCCTGTTGTTTAGAATTAAGATGCCCATTTCTATCCCTGCCTCACTCAAGCTAAATCTGAAATTAGCTAGAGTGTTTTCTTTTTTTACCCAAAGCTTTATTTTAAAACCAATACTTTTAGAAATTGCAATTCATTCATAAAGCTCTTTACAATATAAAAGCAGTTGAGTGGTGCATTTAAAAAAGGCAATGTGCTCAAATGCTTAGAAGAAAATATTTGCCCTTTCACTCTCATTACCTGGTACATGAAATTCTGTCAAGGGTCTTTTTGTGCTGTGCCAGTACACTTGAAAAGGTCAAGCAAACGGTGCTTCCTAAATAAATATATTAACAAACTGAGAAGAACTCCTAATGTGACACCTACACAGTGTGCCTTTGAACTATTTTTCAAGAAGACAAATTCTACAGATTAGTGCAAAGGTATCTTCAAGGAAATGTGTTGAGACAGCAGTCAAGCAAAATGGTCATGTCAGCGGCTTAAGATGGAGGGAGCAGACCGCACAATAAATATATTTTTTACCTAGTTACCTAGAAGGAAAGGAGGAGTCATGTAAAGGGAAATTAAGTCTAATATTATAAAAGTATGACTCAGCAAAGGCCAAATAACATTGATGAATTTATTAATTTGGTGAAACTTTCTTTTAAAGGTACAATATGTAGTTTTCCAAAACAATAACAAAATATGTACTTTGCATTAAAAAAGCAAAAATGACTATACCTATATTATATATATTTCTTAGTTTTGTACTTACATTATGCTAAATGTTTCCACCAACTTTCAAATCCAGAGAAATTTGGAATATAATTTGAAGACACGGGACGTTTCATTTTGTCTTCCATCAATGGCGTCATATAACTTGACTGCTGTAGTTGCTCTAAGTTCCAGGGAACCGCCAAACATAACGTTAATAAAGTTATAATATTTTTAACAATACATTACCTTGTCAGTGAACATTTTTTCTGCCGGAGACGCTAGTTTGGAAGGTTGTCATTGACGACGATAACAAAACCCATGATCCCACGCTACTTCCTGACATAATCCAAGTACATATTTTGCTATTGTTTTGATTGAGAGCCCCCTTGCGGCCAAAAACTACATATTTGTATGTTTAAAGGACAATTCCGGCGCAAAATTAACCTAGGGGTTAATAACACATGTGTAGTGAGCTGACCGTTCTCTGGGATGTGTTTTCATGCTATTTGAATGTGCCCAGTTTTAGTGCAAACTCAAAATTACATTATAATGCTAGTTGTGAGGGCATGGATGAAGTAAAAAGAAACTGCTATTTTATACTATGCTACCTAAACTGTACTGTGAGCAAATTGTGTTTGATTTTAGTTTGCATCGCCAGCTGTAAGTCTTGCTCATTGATCTGCATAAATGACCACCTTACGTAGCACGGCGTTCGTGATTCGACTGGTCGAGTCTGTTTTCCCAAGATGGCGCCTGCCTGTATACGCGAACGGTACTGTCTTTTAACTATCTTTTTAATAAACTATCCATACCCTTACAAAGTTCTCAATGGTTCGGTTTGCATGTAGGGACCCTCATTATGCTACCGTGGAAGTGTGGTGCTATTTTGAGCTTTGTACATACGCCAAATTATTATGAAAATTGGAATTAAGTGTCATAAACATTAAATATTTTGTATGTCAATCAAACTCATGGATGGTATTCTGTCTCCAGGGTTTTTGAGACACTGAAAATCAATCTGACACCTGTGATAATTAGTTTGCCAGGCAAGACCAATTAAAGGAAAACTACTTAAGAAAGATGTTCCACATTATTAAGCAGGCCACAGGCTTCAAGCAATATGGGAAAAAAAGGGATCTCTCTGCTGCGGAAAAGTGTCAAATAATCCAATGCCTTGGTCAATGTATGAAAACCTTAGATATTTCACGAAAACCTAGGCGTGGTCATTGTACTGTGAATAGATTTGTGGCTGATTCAAGACACAAACGGGTTATTGCAGATGAAAGCATAATGAGGAAGGTTACTGCCAAAAAAATTCATCAGATAAAGAGAGCAGCTGCTATATTGCCATTACAAAGAAGCAAACAGGTATTTGAAGTTGCTGGTGCCTCTGGAGTCCCACAAACCTCCAGAGGCTTCCAGTTGTGCATAAACCTACTATTCGGCCACACCTAACCAATGCTCACAACCAGAAACGGTTGCAGTGTGCCCAGAAAAACATGAGGACTAATTTTCAAACATTTTTGTTTATTGATGAGTGCATCCCTGGATGGTCCAGATGGATGGGTGGTTGTTGGATGGCCACCATGGCCCAATAAGGCTTCGACGTCAGCAAGGAGATTGCAGAGTTATGTTTTGGGCCAGAATCATGAGGAGAGAGCAGTTAGGCCCCCCTGGGGGCGGGGGGGAGCTGGTAAGCCCCTTTAGTTGACCTTGGCAAAGTATATCGTTTCTGACTGACCACTTTCTTACATGGTACAAAAAGAAGAACTGTGCCTTTCGTAGCAAAATCCTCTTCATGCATGACAATGCACCATCTCATGCTGCAAAGAATGCATCTGTGTCTTCGGCTGCAATGGGCATAAAAGGAGAGAAACTCATGATGTGGCCCCCATCCTCCCCTGACCTCAATGCTGTTGAGAACATTTGGAGCATCCTCAAGCAAAAAGATCTAAGAGGGTGGGAGGCAGTCTGCATCAAAACAGCAGCTCTGCGAGGCTATTATGACATCCTGCAAAGAAATTCAAGTAGAAACTCTACATAAATTCAAATTAAGTTAAATGGATGCAAGAATTGTGAAGGTGAAATCAAAAAAGGGGTCCTTTGTAAACATGTAAGTTGCCCTGTTAAGATGTGTTTGATTGAAATAGCTTTTGATCTCAGTAAATATGGCCTCCTAATGCTGCAAATTCAACAAATTAACATTTTCAGTTCTTTGAAACCTATAAATTCTTTCAAACTCTGTTGTGCATAATACTTTGGAACAGTGCATTTTGAGTTTTTTTGATGAAAAAATACTGTTTTTGTTGGGTGGTTTTGTTTGATGAAGTTCGAGTATACCCTAACGGTTGGTGACTTGAAAATTATACTGACTGTCATTTGCTTCAACTATTTAGGAAAATCTTTAAAATATCATTTTCAGAATAATTTGGAATGTGGTATATGTGGTTACATGTTAAGATGCCACTCCACCCAGATCAATCATTTGATTTACTTTTAAAGAAATGAAACCGAGGATATTCTTAATTTATAAACTATATTGTTTTCGTTGAAATATGGGGGCCCAGGACATGTTACCCTACCGGCATTTTTTTTTCAATTGTTTGGTTAAAGTTTATTTTGCTCATTAGCTTTTATCTACTTTGAGAGGAAAACAAATCTTCTTCTTGTGGGTCTTTTTCACTTCCTCACCTCCCATCATCGTCCTTTCTTTCTTTTTCTTACTGTGCGATAAGAGGAGTTTTCTGAAGGGATTGCCCTTCCAATTGTCATTACCCCTCGTGCCCTTACTATGGCTGTTTCTCAATACCAAGAATACAAAGAATGGACTTGTGTACTTGGGGAGAACGCTTTTGCTAGTTGTTCTTGGAAGAATGAACTCACAAGGTGACGAGCACACAGAACGCTGCTGACAGTTTGTGACGATGTGCTCTTGCTGAAATTGCGCAATAATACAGACGCCGTCTGCAGTACCCAAACATAACGACAATTATTGAAGATAACAGCCAGGCTTTTTCAGAACGGCAATATGCTATTTTAGCGTTTGTCTCTGACTATGTACGTACATTATCTATATACAGTTGCCTTAAATCAGCACTTAACTTCAATAATATTGGCAAAGAAATGTGATCAAGTATATTGAAATGTTAAGGTATTAAACAGGGTTGGCTCGCGAGCTAACACCCGCAGGCGCTTATGCTTATGGAGACTCACTTACGAAAACGTTTGAGCACATTTTCAATTCGCCATAGATTTTCTGAAAAATGCCAATATTTGAAATCTACACAGTTGATTTCTCGCATCAAATGTTCTCAGAAGTGAATTTAGTGATGAAATAGCGTAAGAAATTGTAGCAAAACGACTCTGTATTGACCGGCCTCTCTCGGCTTCCCGGTCCTTACTCGAATGCCGAAATGAATGCTGGGATATTTCTGCGGTCAAGTTCACACAAGTTTCCAACCGATGCATCCTCTGTAAAATGGGCGTGTCAAGAACACTTTCGGGATCTTTAACCATTCTTGCCAAAATGCAAACTTGTGCATTGGGACAGTAATTGGGCCACAAAAGATGACGTTTCACAAGAACACAAGTACAGACAAGAACACAGATTGAGAAAGGCCCTATATAAAAAACTAATTAAACCATGAGGTATGAGATGTGCTCTTCTAAAAGTAATCCTCATGCTAATGGAGATCTCCCACTAAGGTTCCACTTCTATCACCAAGAGTTGGAACAGCTGCTCTTCTGTTCTCGCATCCTCTCCTTTTCTCTTCCTGTCAGCAGCTAGTGGGAGCCTTTAGAAACAAGCATTATTTTCCCCCCCTTTCTTTTGTTACTCTTGTTCACCCCCATCCCTCCTCACCTCCTTTTCCACTTGCCAACAAGATAAGGATGGATTTTGGTCATTTCTCTACTTCGTCTGCCTCTGTGCTAATGCTTTTCAAACTCTGGCTATTATCACTGACATGCAGCGGGGTTAGACAACGACATCTACCAACGTGGACAGGTACATTGTGATGGGACATCAAAACATGTATATTGTTTCACCTCTATAATTTAGGCATGGAGAACTCCTTACTTCCCGGATGGTGGAAAGTCAATTCAATTTTGATAGGACTTGTAGTCTGTTTCCTGTGAAAATAACCAGGCCATATTTATGAACCTGATTCAAACAGACCCTTTTTAAGAACTGTATGCTGTTCTAATCCTTTTATCTATCGACCACTCTGGGCAGGTTTCGTGGAGGAGCTGGGTGGAAGAGTGACAATGTTAAACAACTGTTTCAAGTTCAAATCGAGGAGGCAGTTAAACAATGGAAGGTTTAATGTATTCACATGCAAATCAGAAGAGAAGCAATTACACAGACCTGTATTATGGGTACTGGATCTTTGAAACGCAGAAATATAATGTTTTTATCCCACACTACCTGTTTCAGCTAAATAACTGGTATGACATCCAGGTATTGTAAATTGGTGGGATTTTTCCTCAGTGTTTCAAAGTGATAATTGGTGTAATTGCAGAATTACAGTGGCAAGATGAAGTATGTGACCCTTGATTTCTTAATACTGTATAATAAACTGTTCAGCTAAGTAAAAGCAATAGAAAACAACCTGTGATGAATAACACACAACCATTGTTTTTCTTTTGTCTATATTAAATACATAGTTTAAACATTCACAAAGCAGGCTGGGATAAGCATAAGAACTCATTCAGCTAACCTGGAGTCCAATCATTGAGATGAGATTAAAGGTGTTGGTTAGAGCTGCCCTATAAGAACACTCACACAGTTTTGTTTGCTATTCACAAGAAGCAATTCTGATTGGACTCATTCCTGGAGCAAAAGAGATCTCAGAAGACCTAAGATTAACAATTGTTAACTTGCATAAAGCTGGTTAAAAAACGTTCTCTAAAAGTCTTGATGGTCATCAGACCACAATCCAGACAAATTGGCGAATGTTTAGCACTGACGCTTTTTCCCTAGGAGTTGCCGTCCTGCAAAGATGACTGAGAGTAAAGCGGAGAATTCTCAATGAGGTTAAAAAATATAGAGTGTAAGCTAAAGACTCTCAGAAACCTCTGGAAATTGTTTACTTGCTTATCTCTGTTAAAAATTCTAGCAACTAATGATGTCCAAAAAAACATTGCACGTCTGATATACGCAAACAAGTGCTGGATGTTTCACAACGCTGCAGACAATGAATTCTATGGACAGATAAAACCTAAGTTGAGTTGTTTGGAACGAACACACAACATTATGTGTGGAGAACAAAAATGCACAGCACACATTAAAGCCTCATCCTAAGTGTAAAGTATGGTGGAGGGGCGCTATGGTTTGGGGCTTCTTTGCTGCCTTAGGCCAGGGACAGCTTGCTATTATTGATGGAAAAAATATTTCCCAAGTTTATGGAGATGTTTTGTAGGAAGATGTAATGCCATCTGCCCACCAATTGAATCTCAACAGAAGTTAGGTGATGCAACAGGGTAACAATCAAAAGCATAGAAGGAAATCAACAGCAAAATGGCTTCAACAGAAGAAAATTGCTTTCTGGAGTGGCCCAACTCTTTTCCAACCTGCACTGTAAACGTATATTTACAAAGTAACATACAGTTTTGGAAAAGCAGCTACTTATATCCTAGATAGCATCTGCTCAATGTGGCACAGTGTATATGATACATCAAGAGAATATATGGAGAGCCTTGTCTCATGGCCGGAGGTAAAATTAATAGTGATAAGAAATGTAATTATTAATCAGCAAGAGAATTTTACACAATGTTTTCAATAAGGACATAAATGTATACTTGTTTGTGTGTTATTAGCACTGTGTTTGTCTATTGTTGTGACTTAGATGAAGATCATATTTTATGGCCAATTTATGCACAAATCCTGGTATTACAGAGATTTTGATACTTTTATGTAATGAGTTTAGCTTAGCTGTAGTTTAACTGGATGACTTCCTAAGGGTTTCAATGTTGAGCTGGTACCTGAAAGGTCACTGGTTGGAATTGGAAAATGGCCAATGTGAAAATATTGTGACATTGAGCAAGGCACTTTACCATAATGGCTCTCTTCGTGTCTGTTAAATATCTATAAATATATTATTTAGCCAAAAGTATGTGGAAATCCCTACTAATTGTGGAGTAGTGATAATGGTCTGGAGCTGTTTTTCAGGATTTGAGCAAGGTCCCTTAGTTCAAGTGAAAGGTCAAATTAATGCTACAGTTTACAAAGACATGTCAGAAAAGTGGGTGCTTCCATCTTTGTGGGAACAGTTTGGGGAATGCCCTTTTCATGTTTCATATTTTAATTATAGGCCTAATTAAATTTCATTTTCTCAATTAGCCTACCTTAACTGTGAATTAATTTGTCGTAGTAAATATGTATGCTAGTAATGATAATAGTCAGAATAGCTTTAGCTTGTTTACCTTGTGCAGGTTCTGAGTTTTGTGTAAGGTATCAACTGTTAACTGCAACTATGGCTAAACAGCAATCATTGACATGTTTTGTTAAAAATAAAATATATCTGGATGGAGAATGAAAGATAAAGAGAACTAGCGGACATTTTGGATTACGATTACATTATGAACTTCAAAACCCAATACCTTCGGCTTGTGTATAACTGTAAAGGTACACATTTTTATTGTGGTCCGCTGTGGCCGGGAGATGTGACACCGTGCTTGTATTCTTGTCAGTACACTATAACAAGGTTTTATGCAGCATTTGTTATTGCATTGCGAACCATGGTCCACGGCTATCAAGCCACTTTATTATGCTGTCTTTTAACTTAAGTCAGAAGACAATACCCATCACTGCTGTACATTAGTGGAGACACGGCTCACATGGTCTCAAATGCAGCCAAGTCCCTTCTGAATCCTTTCCAGGGATTTGTGGAAGAATTTTGCTGTGATGTCTACTATGATATTGAAAAATCCCCCAAACAGAAAGAGGTTTTTGCAGAGATTCAGTCATTACTTAATTTGGAGAATAAGAGAATAATATGTCCCATCAGCAGCAGGTTCCTGCAAATGCTGGATGTGCAAAAACAGAATATTTGAGCTGATGGATCCATTAATTGTGCACTACTACAGCATCCTGTCTCCTCATGATGAACACAAACACAGGTACAACAGCATTAGCATTCTCTTTATATATCACTATTTTATCTCTAATAGTAGGCCCAATTAGCAAAATCTAATTAAATAAGTAAAGTTATGTAGATGAATGATCATTTTCGTGAATAAAAACTGTCAGTAACAATTACCGTATCAGTTTTATTTCATAGATTGAAAACAGTATTGAAATTATCTAAAAGAAAACTGCAAGTTGAAAAGCTATTGGTGTCAAGTATTAAAATAAAATATAGTTTAAAGTCTTTACAACTTAACCTCATCAGCTTCCTGCAGTCGGGACGTTTTGGCCAAAAAAGAAAAAGGATAAAAAAATGGATTAGAATGTTTTTGCTCACAAATTCAGATTTTACTATGCATATAGATGTCTGACATGTAAAGAAAGCTTAGAAACACACAAATTTAGCTAAATTATCAGATTTACAATAGCTATGACAAGAATAAAAAGCCATGTAATAATGTGACGTGAGTGAGTGCATTGTAAACAAACTGTTCCTTCAGCTAATATATCCACGACTCAGACAAGTGACAAAAAATATGTCTTTACAGTCAGATACCTTTCTCTGATTCCTCATCCAAAGGGTCCCAGCAATGAAATGGAGCATTGTATTCATTGGTATAATCCATTTGTTATGTGAAAACGATCAAAAAATCAATGTAACTAACGCAAACCGCATTGCTTACAAACTATCACTACAACTTTCACAATTTATTTCTGGACTTTCGACCTTCAAAATAAAGTGGTCCAGTCGCTGAATTCTACGTGATTCCGAATCCCCAGGCTGTCTAGATGTTTGCAGACATCTGATTAGTTTTTTGACACCCCAGGAAAGCATAATTACACAACTTTATGTCTGACATAGCCTGTGTCTATTCACATCCTGGTCGCGCTGATTCACTGGAACGGCACTCACTTGATTGAAAGTAAATCCTTCAAATCATAACCGAACCATCTGAATTCAACCTAGGAAGACAGCTAATGAGCTGGGCTTTTCAGGCATGTTTGGTTGATTCTTGTGAGCCAAAAACGACATAAACTACAAGCATGCATACCTGAGAAAGTAACAGGGAATGGATGATTGGTATGGTATGGTATGGTATGGTATGGTATACTTTTATTGTCCCAATGGGAAATTTGTTTTGGGCTCACAAATACAACCACTGCAGCACCAGACATTTAAAACAAACACAATACATAAAAACAGAGAAATACACATACAATATACACTGGAAGAATGTTTGGCATCACACCATTCTATGCACTGTAAAATGATTGGCATCACACACTCTCTACCCTGGGACGCAAATGGCGTCACGCCACTCTGTACACTAGAGCTTAATTAGCATCACGCCACCCTATGCACTAGAAAGTAATCGACATCACGCTACTCTATACCCTTAAAATAATTATTATTTCTTGATATAATTTAATAACTTAACCGCTGGAGGAATGAATGAATTCTTAAACCGGTTTAGTCTACAGATAGGCATTCTAAGTCTTCTCCCCAATGGCAGCATTACGAACTCAGAGTACAGGGCATGTGTTGTATCATGCATAATCTTATTTGCCTCTCTCAATGTAGATTTTTCATATAGGGTCTGGAGGTAAAGAGGTTCTGTTCTGCCCATGACCTTCAAGGCCATTCGAATAAGACGATCCAAGCCTAGATTTCAAATGTACTCTTATATTACCGTACCAAAGATGTATTCCATAAGATATCACATTCTCCAATACAGCCTGATAAAACAACATCATAATCCTACTACTGACCCCTTAAAGTCTCAGCCTTCTCAAAAAGTACAGTCTTTGTTTTAGCCGAGTGCACAAAGTATCTGTATGAGCCTGCCATGTAAAAGAACAGTCTATGTAAACACCCAGATATTTATATGAGAGTACTTGTGTGATAGGAACATCATGAATATAAATAGAGCTATGGTTTCCAATTGATTTTGGATCAAATATCATCTCCTCGGTTTTCTTCACGTTTACAATCAGGTGGTTAGCATCACACCACTCTATAAACTGATTAATCTCAGAGCAGTAAGACAAAATGTCTTGATCTTTATAAGAATCGCAGTATCATCACTAATTTTCACAATGTAGTTGTTATTGACTCTGCAAGCTCTCCACGCACAGAGGAGATGGGTCTGTGTATTAAGTGGTCTTTTTTACCATATCATGCCATTTGTATGAATATGTGTTTCGTAGGAATATAAACTTTTTTGTAAACATATCATTTTTATAGTTATTTATATGAAAATGATTAATGTGAATACTTGGGCACAATCGTGAAGGACACTTGGGATCCTCTTACAAAATATTCAATAGCTCCTTGGCTGTTGACTATCATTCTAAGATTTTAAACATATGTTGTCCTCCATTGGGGGACATGATTCGAAGTGTTTCCTGGACGCATTCTCAATATATGGCTTTTTATTTGCATTTGAAAGCTGATGTAGATTTTTTTTATGTATTTTCTTCATTTTTCTTAATCTGGTTGCCAGCTTCACTGTGTACACTTATTCTAAATATTGTTTTACATATCGACAAATTTCAAAGTATTTCCCTTCAAAAAATATCAAGCATATTTTTTTCCTTGCTTCAGGTCCAGTGTAACAAGAGGTTAACTATAGTTATGTTTTTCAGACAGAATTAAGGTCCTTAAGAGGTTAATGGTTGCATTAGAGAGTAACAAAAATGATTATGTGTGGGGTGGTGCTAAAATATTATAACTGTTGTTTGGCATTGTTTAGCATGCTTAGAGGGCAACAGGAACAAATATCTGAGGTGGACATTTACTTGAGTAAAAGTACTTTTCTAAGTAACTCTTGAGTTCACGTGTTTTGGGAAGTCCCTACTTCAGACCAAATTGGTCAGGTAAAAGGAGTTCATATCTTAACAGTAACCTATAAAACAATTAGAAAGAGTAAAGGACATATAAATCATGGTCACCGTTAAGATATGAACTCCTTTTATCTGATCAATTTGGTCTTAAGTAGGGACTTCCCAAAACATGTGAACTCAGAGTTACTTAGAAAAGTACTTTTATTCAGTACTTTGTCCACCTCTGAAAAATAGGAAGCGACGCACAGCAGAAAAAAGGCAGCCACTAATTTGTAGGGGCCCTCCTTTGTCTTACAAATTCTAGATGGGGAACATGAATTGGGCAAAAAAAGAATTCAGTCAAATTATTTTTTTGTGCCTGACCTCACATGCTCTTTTGGCTGAATGGGCACAAATTCCCACAGACACACTCCAAATTCTTGTGAAAAGCCTTCCCAGAAGAGTGCCGGCTGTATTAGCTGCAAAGGGGAAGGGCAACTCCATATTAATGGCCATGGTTTTGGAATGGGATTTCCAACACGCTCATATGTGTGTGATGGTCAGGTTTCCTAATACTTCTGGCTATATTGTGTATATGTAAATGTATTATATATTTTGAATTGCATTAATTCCCTGTGTAGTGAAAAGGCAAACTTTGGACTGTAAGAGAGAGATTTTCAGATTTTGTTGAATTTTTTTTAAGCAGGAAGGCTTAAAGGGTTTCCAGGACTTAGGAAAGGCTTAAAGATTGAGTTTCCAATCATTTTCCCCCTTTTATTTTCTTTACAGGATCCACGGCTCCATGGATTGTCTTTCAGAGCTGTCCTCTTCGCGACTCAACCGTCCTTTCGCAGGTGAGTTTGGCTTTTGTTTTGTTGTTGCTAAGTTATTCATTAATTTCCTTCATAAAATGCTGAAACAAATTCACCATACCATTTAGAATTTGAAAAGTTTGTTTGCTACAAATTTTCTTTTGTGTTTTCTGATGTCATTCCTTCAGGAATCCGGCGCAGCTTCAGCACGTCGACGGCCATCGCCACCCAGAAGGAGCAGAACCGTAAAAGTCCTGTCAACAGGTGCTCATATCCTGCTGTTCCCCCTACACCCCCCCACACACCTTTTTCCTCCGCATCGCCAATGTTTCGGCTTTCTTCTTATTCCGCTCACGGCCGGAGGTTAAATCAATAGTGATAAGAAGCGGCGGTATTAGTCAGCAAGAGAATGATTTTGGGGAATTGCAGATGCACGATAGCAGGATGTAATGAGAAGCAAAGGAATCCAAGATCAATCCCTAGCCTTTGCACTGCTCTCCTGCATCCTCCTAGTTTTTCTTTCTCCTATCTTGCTCTCTTTCTTTGTCTATCTTGCAGTTCCTTGCTGATATCTATTTAAACCACCGACATTTCGGATAGCGATACTGATGCTATAACCACTAGGCCACCAGCATGCCTTTCTTACTTTTGCTTGCTGTTTAATCCTCATCTTTGAGGACTTGGTACCTTGCAATCTTTCTCATTCTTTTTTCTTCACCAACATCCCCTATTTATCTGTGTTGCTCACCCCATCAGGTCACGTTCAAACCCCTACCGCCGGCACTGGAGTAACCTGAGCAGTGGCTTGGCTCTGGGAACAATTGGATCAGGAAACACAGCAGGCACTAATGCCACCACGTCTGGCTCAGACAGCTATGTACGCCTCCACCTTGGTATGCAAGTGTTACTGAGCAGCGCCAACGAGATGGCTGTGATCCGCTACGTTGGCCAGGCCGACTTTGCCCCAGGCCTATGGCTGGGCCTGGAGCTTCGTACGGCTAAGGGTAAGAACGACGGCCAGGTGGGTGGACGGCGCTACTTCGCATGCCGCCCGGGCTACGGCGTACTGGTGAGGCCCAGCCGCGTCACATACCGTGGCATAAACGGGGCCCGGCTGGTGGATGAGAACAGCTGAGGAGAACAAAGTGCTATGACCCAGGGTTTTTGGGCAGGGTAGGTAGGTAGGTACAGAGAGCATATCAGTAGAATGTTACTGCTTGTAGTTTGATTGTTTTCAGATTTCTTTTTACAGGGAGTGTGATTTAATGTTTTTGTCATGCGTTTCATTCATCCCTTGTAATGTTCCTTTCAAAACAACTACCTAATTAGTTACTAACTGACAGTTCTATACATTAAGGATTTGTTGTTATATTTTGGGATTTACATCAAGTTGCCTGGGCACCCTATGTAAAAATTAATTTGCCCTTTTTCATTGATGATTGATGCTGTTTTCTTTTACCTTTATATTTTTGGATATATCTGTCTGTCTAGCCAACTTTTCTTGTTGTTCTTGACCATTAGTGGGAAGTTGAATGAACACTCCAGACCCCTTGTTTCTGACACGACAGTCACTAAAAACTCCTTCCTGGCCAACACAGTTATGTCAACACAACATTTTCGAAAGTATAAACTCTTAGTTTTGAATCAAGTCAATTTTTTGAATTGGTTTGGAGCGTAAAACTGGACAAATAAAGATCAGAAAATTCTGAACACTTATTGTGGCCGAGTTGGGAATTACCAAACGCACTGAGAAGGTGTTTTTAGTGAGTGTCGAAACATTACAAGCACTACAATTTAGAGCTGTTAAGGGGTCTGGAGTGTTCCTTTAATGCACACTAGAAATTAAAGTTCAAATAGAGACTACTGAAATTGTCATGCTTTTGAATGTACTGTAGGTATGACTCAACATCAGCACTTTAATGATCACAGCTTGGTCTGTCAGGGTGCAAGAAAATACATTTCTGTAATCTTTAATCATGCTGTGACAGCAGCATATGATTTAATTTATGACAATTCTCTCAATCTATGAATGGGACAAATATATATAATTACTTACATTGTTCCATTTGATTTTAGCTGACCGACAGTAGAGAATAGCATTTGCTATCTAAATGTCTGTACTGTATGTTGCTCTAGATCACAGGTGTCAAACCGGTTCCACGGAGGGCCTAGTGTATGCTGGTTTTTGGTTTTTCCCTTTAATTAGTGCCCAATTAAGAACTATTAAGACTGCCAGGTGAGGGGAGATCCTAACTAATTAGTGACATTCAATCATTGAGGTACAAGGTAAAAGCGAAAACCTGCAGACACTAGGCCCTTTGTGGATCCGGTTTGACACCCCTGCTCTAGATAACTAGAGCATCTGCTAAATGACTTCAAGGACTGAACGGTGTTGGAAAATGGTGTATTTGAGCACTTTGAAGTGAATGGTTAGTTATTACCTGCATATGTCCTAAGGATGTCCAGTGGGCTATGACACAACCTGCTGATGATCTGGTAAACGTCTGAACAACACAATTTTTTCTGTAGGGTCTGTAACAGTTACAAAGCAGGGCTATCGGCATTACAGGTGACTGTCCCCAGAGAGAATGTACATTGTGTTTGTCTGACACTGGGTCAGTTTTGGGTCATATTTGCCTACCACTGCAGGTACTCCCAACCCTAAAGGACACTTTTGTGCTGGTAAAGCATCAAGGTAACCACTACTAGCACGACTGCTAACACCCATTATGTGGTGATGTATTGCATAACATGCTTTGTGAAAGCAGGTTTACTCACAGAGCATTCCAAAGTTCTATAAATATAACATTTATGGTCTTGAAATCGAATGGCAAATGGTGAACGATCGATTGTGTAATATGTGGGGGGAACAAAAACTATAATAAAACTTTAATGTTCCATGCGATTAAAACGGGATGATGTAAGAGTAACTCAGATGATTGTGCTGAATAGCACATGTGATGAGCTCTTCAACCCTGCAATTTAAAAATGTTCACACGCAGAACCACCATTGCTTGAGGTTTGGATATGAAGTTATAGGGGGTGGGAAAACTCATACAACTTCTATTACTCTCAGTGTCTGGTTGCTAACAGTGGTCAGTTCTGTTATGATCATTGTTGTGTAATTTCTGACATTGAGTCAGTTCTTTTACATTATTACTGGTGCAAGTTTGTATCAGTCAATGATAAATCAGTCAATTCTGTGACATCATTGCTTTCACATACATTTTATATCAGTCAATTATGTAATAGCCACCTTGATAACAATGTTTGATTGTATGATGTCTGCATAGACAATACATTAGGGGGAAAGCCTGGGTAAAAATGGAACCATGTGAAGCATGTTGGCTGCTGTGTGTTCTTAGTTCTGGTGTTATCCATTGTTTATATTTTTGTGTGTACTGTACTTATAAAGGGTTTACACGTGGAATAGTGGCACATAGTGTAAAAAGTGTATTTGTAAAATACAAAATGAATAAAGATTATATTATATTTCACATTTCTTCCACCTCTTTTGGCTTACTGTGAGTTTAACATTCAATGTGAGAAGAATGTCTGTTAGAAACTGACTGAAAGACTTCAAATCCCCATTGCTCCAGTGTGCATATTGGAAGAGATGAGTTGTCTTCCGGGAGTAAAAAACAAACAGAAAAATTACTTTTAAAATGATTAAATCTTTTAGTTGATTACAAAATATGGCTTGACAGATCTCGTCTGGGGGCGGATTCCATCTATTAAATGTGAGTTTTTACCAGCTTCGTTGATTTACACTCAATACAATATTTATAACAAATTAAATAAAGTTTACAGCCAACTCCATGAAAAAAATATGAAAGTTGCTGAGCTAAAATATTCCAGGCATAGATCATTATATAGTAATTTATTCATTTTGGCAGATGTCATCTGAAGGGCAACTTACAAGGTTTACCAGAGTCATAGTACAATACTGTATAATTACAACATTTTACAGGTGCAGTTCAATTGTTATTTACAAGGAGCAATGGAGATGAGCTGCTTCGAGGAAACCGAAAATAATTTGAATACAGCTGCTGGGGACGTTAGTGCAACTTTACTTGAACCCTCTGGCATACACCTACAATTAAGCCATCTTAACCTGTTAACTTAAGTCACTTTATGTCAATTGATTACACTTCTACCTTTTGACATGTCCTTATCTATTAAACAAATAACACCAGCACTGCCTGGATATACTCAAATCAACTTCCTCTTAGCATAAACTTGCAGATACATTAATGTTTCCATTTCAGACCTGCATGACAGTTGAATCGGCTTGCACATTACCATTTATTGATAATCACACACAGTAAAACAACACTATTCTGTTTGTATCAAAAAAGTTCTGCACTGACTGTTGACAATATGCACATAGAATGTAAATGTAAGAAATTAGATCCTCACAAAATATTTCCCATAGATTTGTTCACAAGTGAACCAGAAGCAATTTGTATAATAACTTTTCACTCAGGAGACTTTATATTCTACAACAATCTTTCTTTAAATAGAAAAGATAAATTATGCAAATAGTTAACATTAAGTAGCAGTTTGGGTGTAAAGACCTATTCCATAGTGTCCAATATAGCTGTTGGGTGAAGCAAAAATAAATAATAATGGAATATACATTTTACAGATCATGAATCAAGAAACATTTATTGGAAAAAAAAACCAGCAAAAATCTAATTTAAAAGCAAAATTTAAATTAAATTGTATGTAATTTCACATACATGAAAGTCCAATGAACAGCCATTTCTGTCCTTCCATTGAGGGTTATAATATATACATATTAAAAACTAAAATTAATAAACAGTTGAGATGTGTATGATGTAACTCCATAGTATTGTGCCTCTGAGAACATTATCTCTCTTCTACCCCCACCCTCTCTATACTGTATATCTTCCTCTCTTTCAAACACACGTGCATTTACATCCACACAAACACACAGATGAAGTCCACCTATTCACACACAAAAGTGCAAAGATAGCCACCCACATACTAAAGGTAACATTATCCCTTTCCCTCGTAATGACCCTCATCTAGAGCAGTGGTTCCCAAACCTCTCCTCGGTGACCCCCAGCCTGGCCATGCTTTTGTTTTAACCCTGAAATGGCACACCTGATTCAATTAGTCAAAGGTGTAATGTGTAGTTGACTAACTGAACCAGTTGGGTCATTTCAGGGTGAAAATATAAACATGGCCTGACTTGGGGTCCTCGAGGAGAGGTTTGGGAACCACTGATCTAGAGGACATTTCGTGCCTTAGCCAGTGTTCACAATGGATTATTTTAATTTACTTAAATGGACGTTGGACCAATCCTATAAAAAAGCTAACCGGTTTATTTCAAATTCATTTTCATAAATTGGGTGTAAGAAGTGCCCCCATTAATAATTTACAAAGCTCCCAAATAATAAATAAACAAATTAATAAATAAACGAGCAGGCAAGCAAACATCAACAAACACTTTTTTTTCCTTGTTTAAAAACAAAAACTCTAGAATCCAGTGTTATTTTCTCACAATATTATTGGAAAAATAGTTTCTGGTTGGTGAATTTGCTGCCAAGACCTGAAATCTTGTATGAAACTGAAGAGTTGTGAATAAAATGTATGAACTGCGATGATTGACAAGAGAAGTTAGCCCAAGATAGACACCAAGCAGATGTGTATGGTGTCCGTTACCATTTTGTGTGTTTTTAGGACAAATGTATGAAAGGATTTGTTTGCGTGACAGAGCCACACAGACGAGTGGTCGACGCTTGAACAAATTTCATTGAAGTTAGCTCATTCGGCTGTCCCGCTACAGTACCATATCCAACTGAAATCAATCAGCCCACACTCTTCTTATTTCACTCCCTTACTGGCAACAGTTTAGCCAGTGTTGCTGAATGTACATTGTTCCTGTTTTTCTGCCAATCCTCCACAATAATTTTCTTTCCAATAGCCACAATAGTTTTCTTTCCAATGTAACTCTCCGATGTGCTTTGACATTCCGTTATTTCCACAATTTAACTGGGATTAACTTTTTGGACTCAACCATTGGTCTTGTTAACATGGGTCAAGACAAAGTGTCAACCTGTGGATGAACCCAAATTTTCAAAAGGGGAAGTGGGGTAAGGAGCGTAAGGTGGTCCTGACACAGTGTTGCGCGGTGAACCGTCAAGTTTGGGGCTGTACGCTGGTCTGTTTATACACACGTTCTCCGAGCAGGTAGCCAGAAAAAAATGAAGTGGAGGTCACCTAGGGGTTGGGTTAAAGCACTGTGGCATTGTGGCCCTCCATCCGTGGCAGTCTGGGGTCCTGCACCGTCCCCATGGTAACCAACAGCGGCCGGCTGTCCTCAGCTTTGCCTGCCGCCGTGCGGCTGAGCGACAACTGGGCCCCCGCCGCTCCTCTCTGCGGGGCGGTGGCAGGAGGAGGTGGAGGGGGGTTGACAGAGACAGGAGTTGGGTGGCGGTGGGTGGCCTCAAGCGGTAACCCTTGCTCCTGGTAGCCGTAACCGATATTCCCACATGGGAAGCGACGGAGTCTAAACAGTGGGACCGGGGGGAGGGTGGCCGAATCTAACAGAAGCGGGGAGGTGGTGGCGGCAACTGTACCCGAGGGAGTGTTTTGTGGTGGGGGCGGAGGTGGCAAAAGTGGCCTGCACAGGCCCAGCTGTTGTTGCTGCTGGTGGTGCAGAAGTTGCATCTGCTGGAGCTGCATCTGCTGTTGCTGCTGTGGATGGAAGGGATATGGCGGTTGGAACTGCTGCTGCTTGTGCTGGTGCTGGACACTCAGGGCCCCCGCCGCCTCAGCCACAGTCCGCCCCTGGTGCTCCTGCCCCTCGCCCGGTACCCTTCCACCTCCAGCTCCGCTGCCCAGTCTTCCCTGCTTTTGCTGTTGCTGTTGTTGCTGCTTCCTCTGTTGTTGAAGGAACCAGGAACCGTATGTTGGGTTCCACAGGTTGGTGGGTTTCCCATTGCGACCTTCCTTATCTGCGTTCTGGCCCTGGGTGAAGGCCAAATTGACATGACCTCCGTCCGGGTTGAGCTGCTGGGAGGAGACCGGTGTGATGGAGGTGGCCGTGGCTGCGGTCGTAGTGAACGTCTGGAGGTGGAGTTGTGGTTGTGGGTAGGACTGGGGTTGTTGGGCCATCATCGCTTGGGCTTTGCTGGTTTCAGGAGGTAGGGTGGGAAGGAGGAGCGGCTGCTCTACCCTTTGGTTGTCCTCGGGAGCAGAAGGCTGCGGTGCGGTGCCATCTCCGTCAGGTGTCTGAGCGGACACCTGCAGCGGGGAACCCATGGGGTTTTCAGGGCGCATCGGTACCTGCTCCTCCTCTTCAGGGATTGGGCCATATTCCACAGGCAAGGGAACTGTCACCACATCAGGGTCCTGGGACAGAATGTTTTTATAATGAAAGGCAAAATAGTGAACAACAAGCTATTACATTACATGAACATTACCAATGTCTGAACCGGTTGGAAAAAAACATGTTTCCCCGTCAAGAAAATAGCTACAAATTTTACATGAAGCACAACCAACCTTGATTTAATTTAAAATTTCTGACATTTAAGTAAAGAATAAATTAATAACTAAAAGCTATGCAAAAAATGAGTATGGGAATCAGAATCAGATTTCACACACGTCGAGGCAGTTAATGAGCAGCATCACTTAAACAAAGCAATACATACTGAAATGACCTCTTAGCAGTCAGACAGACTTATTAATACTTGAGAGTATTCAGTGCAGAGGTGTGAAATCCCCATTGAACTACATTTTTTTTTTAGGACTAGGCATAATCTGTCTGCAAAACCAACCCTCAATGTTTACCTGTAAGCAATAGTCAATCCTTTCCAAGATGGTGGAGAAGTTGGGCCTGTCCTCCGGTTGATGCTGCCAACTCTGTGTCATTATCCGATACCTGGAACGCATTCAATCAGGCACACGCATATAAAGGTAAAAAACAATAAAAAATGTGTCCTTGTAAACCTTGCACAAAAAATGTCTTACCCTACACTGTTAACGGAAACACCCACACACAATATTAATATTACCATCTCTCCAGTTGTTTGTGGAGAGGGGGTTGTGGGGGATAGTGAAATATGTTTATTTGATGCCTGTTTTTTATCTCTATCTGTCTTGTCACTTCCTTTCTGATATGTTAACAATATGCCATGAGCATAGCACCCTGTATTCCACTGCTAGTTTGCTTCTAAAGCTAAGCAGGATCAGGCCTGGTTAGTCCCTGGATGGGAGACCAATGCTGCTGGAAATGGTGTTGCTCTACCGAACATTCCCAATGCCCCAGTGCAGTGATGGGGACATCTGCCCTGCGTACAGGTCGGTTGCCATCTTTCGGATGGGACGTTAAACGTGTGTCCTGACTCTCTGTGGTTACTAAAGATCTCATGGCACTAATCTTAAGAGTCAGGGTGTTAACCCGGGTGTTCTGGAATAATTTCCAATCCGGCCCTTATACATTCATGTTAACCTAATCATCCCCAGCTTTCAATTGGCTCTTTCAACCCCTTCAAACCCCCCACTACTCCCCAGGCCATTGCTGTAAATGAGAAGCTGTTCTCAGTCAACTTGCCTGGTAACATAAAGGTAAACTAAACAAATTAATCACACAAATTATCCACATTCTCATAAAATTATAAAAAATCAACTATCAACTTCATAATAGATTACCCCATTATAATACAGAAAATACAATTTAACTGATGAAAGACAAATGGGAATGTGTAACATCGTGCTAATTTGAGTGATTACTGTTGAAAAGTCAGTGGGCCTGAAACAAGACCCTGGGGTTTCCCATCGAGACATCATCAAATCAAACTTGTTTTTTTAATTAGCTGGGCTTATTTGACTTGGGCTCATTACTTGAGTTTAAAATGCAGTGATGCGACATGCCTGCTCTGAGGCCATCTCTTCACAGATTAATCGTGATTAATAAACCACACAAGGACTGAGCTTATTTTTCACAGGAATAAGAAATGGCAGAAGAAGAAAAATGGAGTACTCAACATCTGCCAGCTATGAGAGTTTGAAGCGAATTTGGAAAGTGAAAACAAATTGAACAAAAGCGGCGTGAATTAGTAGTGGGGGACAAAATGTGATTAAATGATGTGTGTTTTGAGTCTGCATGTGGGTGTGTACAGTACACTATTCTGGTGGGGACCAAGAACTCCTACGCGGATGGTAAAATACGGAACATCTAACATTCTGTAGATATTTTGCTACTCCATATTGGAACAAAGGCTAGGTTTGAAAAAAACTGCAATTAGGTCTAGGGTTTAAATTTAGTGTTTAGGTCCGAGGTTATGTTTATTGTCAAAGTAAACAACCTAAATATACAAATGTATCCTTTAGCACAGTGATTTCTAATTCATGGACCTGCCAGGCCTAGCCACAGTTGGTACACAAGACTCATGACACCATAAACATACAGGTAACAAGAAAATGAGTGGGTATTTCAGGTGTATTTTTGGCAGAGCTAAATTCAGTTAGTTGTAGAGTAACCAAAAACAGTTGAGGATCACTGTTCAAGCAAACATTTTAGGACTGCTTTAATATATGAAGGAAATGTGCTAGCAAAGCCCCCTTTTCATAAAGGAGGAATCCCCTTATACCCAAATAACTATAAACCAATATCAGTTATCAGTTCAATAGCAAAGGCAATACATTCCCTTTACAAGTGTTAGAGATCAGCAGCCAGGGACAAAGCCAGGCTTTGTGAAAAAAAGCAGCTTGGCCCCACCGATATGAGAAATCAATCATTACTTAAATTCCAGGGTCCTTTTCCTCTCAAGACCTCCTGAATCTTTGTCAACTTTCACCCCTTTAATAAACTCCAGACTGCAGTAGACACATTTCATTTCCAGTTCAATCTGTCTTTGCACCCAACCAATCAACTATTTCAGCATTGAAATTTGCCAATGATAATCAACTCTGCCATTTTGACTGACTTTTCAAGCGCATTTGATTTAGTTTAACTTTTTGTCTTACCAAGAGAAATGTTGGTTTCACTAAACTGATCCCTTAGTAATAGAATACAATGTGTTCATACGTTATATATATAATGCAAAACTTCCTGAAATCAGCAGAGGACTCTGATCAACATTGCACAACCCACACTTTCTCTATATTCATAGACTAATTTCCCTTACATTTGAATAGTTAACTTGTCGTCTGGGTTGAAATATTTTGCAAATGTAAACATATCTTCGAGATAACGTTCAAAACCTTTCAAAAATGTATATTTTTTTCAGATTAGGGTGACGCAAATTATACCAAACTTTTTAACCATCATTGTACAGTGTGTTATTTGATTGAATGAGTAAAAACGTTCAGGCGTTTGTTTGTTTGTTTGGGATATAGTATTTATGTAATCTAATGGGTGCCATTTCAGTCAGAGAAAGGAGTCTCTGAGCAACAGTTCCATTTTTATCTTAGCCTGCTAGCTCACATCTGGTATTTGTTTGGGTGATTGTTGAATGTTCATGGAGGAGTGGGGGGGGGGATATTGGACTTACACAGGCCCTGGGCAGTTTTTGGGAGGGTCCATCCTTCCACCGCTGGTGACAAACTCCAAGACTTCCTGGTTACTGCGGCTAGGATAGGGCATGTAGCCCAGAGAGAAGATTTCCCATAGGAGAACCCCAAAAGACCTGAAAAGGAGACAAAGGCAGTGGAGAAAAAGAGACAATGAAAGTACAATAGCAAAGAGGGAAGTGTAATTGCAAAAATGAATTCCTATGGAATTAAATCAACACTATTTTGAAGTTGATTTGGTCCCATACCAATTTCAATTCAAACTTCTCTTTTCACAACACTGCTGATTTTGTGGAATTCAAACAACACCTCATCTGTATATGTAGGCCTACTTCTGCAGCATGGATTACACTTGGATATGTATCAACATGTACATTTAACTCTAAATGCCATTCGGTTCTTCCATACAGTATTTTTTAATGTCAATCATTTGTGTATGCTTCACTGTTTATTTACAACCTTTGTATTGACAGTGTACTTGAATATTCAATTAATATTTGAATATCTCTGCGTTCATCATATAATGTAAAAAATGGAAGTAAAAGAAAAAAGTAAGAAATGTAACAGATGGAGGGAAATCTTGCTGGCTTTGAAAAGGGCAAAAAAAAGGAATTGTCCCATTGAAGGGTGGAGAGACTGGGGAGAGACAGCCCGCGGAAGGGAGAAGAAAGAGGGTGACATTCAAGAGGATTGAGACCTCTTCGGGACGGAGTTGAAACAGAGCGTACCACGTGTCTGTTTTGGATGTGAAGATCCCCTCCATGAATGCTTCAGGAGGCATCCACTTCACAGGCAGCATGGCGCGTCCACCCTTTCTGTAGTAGCTGGCCCTGTGGGCGCACACACATAGACACACTCACAAATGTTATCCTGTTAGACCTTTCACAGAACCAGTGACAGCGCAGCAGGTTGAGAAAGGAGCAGAAAAAAACAAGAGTTAAAGGTGAGAAGAATGAAAAGAATGAAAACAAAACAAAAAAGGCCAGGGCTAAAGTTCACCATCACACCGGCATTGCCATGGAAACAGCATAGTCCCGTTCCAACCGCGTGCAACAGCACCCACGTTAGATCGAATAATTAGATCAGCATTCAACACGATATCAGGCATCACTTATCCGTTCGGTGGAATTTTACAAGAACTGTAACAGAACTCGTGGGCGCCCACGCAAGTCCCCCACGGCGTACTCCTTATCTTCAACATAAAACGGGTTTGGGCGGGGCTCTACTGACTGACTCGAGTTGCGTTTCAGACTCCTGCAGCGAGGTTGTTATCTGATGCCTAGATGGGTGCAGCGATCAGATTGCCCGCTGATAACCGCCTCAGCCCTGTTCTTCTGCACTGGTCTTGAAAACACACACACCGAGAAGACAAAAGAGAAAGGAGCAGCTTCACACCCTGCCTGACTGTGTGACTCGAGTTAAAATTTTAAATAAAAAAACCAAAAGCGAAATGCCTGTTCAGAGGAAAGGAGAATGCTTTTCCTTGATAGTGGGTCTTTTAATTTTTGTTGACCTTTTCGTCTATGAATATACTGCCGAACCAGTGCCCGATTTTACGTGTTCTGTTTACTAGTTTACTGGTCATGAAAGATGTACTGCTGGTCGTACGTATATATTAGACAGGGCATAATGAGCTTGGCCCAACAATCCATTTCACGTCTCCTGGAGCAGAACTTTTTAAAGACCATAAAAAGACATATTTTGGTTGAAATACAGAGTCTTTTTAACAAAAATTTTGTATTCTAAACAATTGCGCTCAGTCAGGTTTAACACTAGGCCATAACACCTAAATGAGTACAGTGTCTATAAAGATAGCTCAGGTTTCACCCAATGATTTTACAACAGAGCAAATATTGCTTAGGTGCCCAACACAGTTGGCAAAAGGTGTTTTACGAGAAGACTGGTTGTGGAATAACTCAATTAAATCAATGTCCATGCTGGCTGGAATCTCACAGAATGTTTCAGTTGGCTTATGAGGGAATACTCTGATGGATCGTTACTACAGACTTACCATGAATATGGAAGCTAATGCCTGGAAATGAGACATTTTACCCATGTCAATGTTCGTACCACATGTTTGGGTTACGTATTATAATTGTTTTGGGAACTAAGTTTAATACAAAATACAGTTCAGTCAGAAAACGCCACATGACTTAAGCAACACTTTCATATACTGTAGCGCTAACATGACCAGGGATGTACATTCATACATGCTGAATCGCAGAATTAATATTGTTCTGTACCTTAGGGGAAACTCACCACCATAACAGGATGGTGTATATACCTTATTTCCATTTACAGCATGTATGTCATTTATGCCTAATAATAGGTATGGGTAATTAAGGCAGTGCACTCCCACAGGACAACACAGAGTCAAACAGGTGGAGGAGGGGTGGGAGGGTGTGGGCACAGATATATAAAAAACATGCCTCCAGACTGGGTGAGTACACTGCCTTAATAGGCAGCTTGATGTGTGCTGCCATCAGCTGATTCTGACCGACCTAAGTCACTTAGGTTTCCAGTCTGCTTTGAATATATACAGATATGGAATGGCTGAGGGACAATTAGAAATGGATGTTATGTCTATCAATCATATATGTTTTTATATTGTTTACATGCCATGGAAGATATCTGATGTGTTTTCAGCTCTATTCATAAATTCCTGACTTAAAGCTTGCCCATGAATGATGACTTTCAAAATAAAACAAAAAATATATAATTTTAAAATATTCAGAACTATTTATTTCTTATCTTTCTTCTGATCATTTCTGAATAATTCCCCATGTGTTTTCTTTCTACTGATAACAAGTTATTATTTGTCAATCATGTAATTACACATACTAGTTATTTTTACTTCTTTATGTGAAAATATAGAAAATAAATTTCATTTATTGGGTTAAAGTGTTAGCATTTATGTTTTTCCCATGTCATACCTTGATCTAAAATGCATTCTTTATTCTGTTTTTATACTGATCGGTTTACACTGAAACCAATCACAGTGCATTAGTTCTACACTGAAAATGTGGACAATATCAGAACTAAAGATACATGCCAGAACATTGTATATACAAAGCTTTGGTTGTCATAATCCTGACAAATGTAGAAAGACTACAGGATGTAAACCACATACCAGCTGTAAATTGTGGTACATATGTTACTCCATTCAAGCTTAACAAAAAGGAGGTATGTAATTCATAATGCTATCCATCTGTCATCCCCTTTCGTGGGTTTTTCACTAAACCCTGATCGCATTTGTGTGTGCATGGAAACACAAAAGATGTGTACCTGTATATCTAAATATGTGTACACTAATAAAAAAAGGCTTTTACTAAGGTTCTTTATTGGATCTAAGGGTTCCAGGTGAAAGTATAAACAGGTAAAGAACCTTTCAGGTACATTTATTTATTCTCGACATAAAACCCAAATGACCAGATAATGGGAGTTTATTACTACCTCTTCACCAAAATTAATCTTTGTTTTACGCTTTCTATAAATTTTAATAGATAACTGATTAGTTATGAACTGTCTTTACCGGTCATTTTGGTCTCAATTAGGAACTTCACAAAACTTGTAAAAATGCAAAATGACAAATACACAAAAGTACAAAACACAGAATACAAATACTCAGAGTATGTGATAGGAAGTATATGTACATTTTGTGCAAATGAGGTCTAAATTAGAGAGGTAGTTCAGTTGGTATACAAAGTGAAAGGGCAATAACAATGGAATAGGTATCACTTGAGGTAACTGTGCAAATTATATTGTACAAATAACTAGCTGATTGTGCAGATGAAAATGTGCAAAATATGCCATGTAGAATGTGGACTCTCATTTTATTTCCTTTCTTTAGAAATGCCTCTCTTGGACCATAGCGAATGGAGTGAAGTTCCTTGAGGAGAACGGTTTGAATGAATGGAGCAACCTTTGATTGTGAGCCTCATATTGAAGTGTTCCCCACTGTGAACTAAATAAATTCAAGCACCAAAAACTATTAAATCACATACTGTTTCATGTTTTTTTTTCATAGGTTGCATTAGTTTATTTGTTGGGGACTAGAAACTGATTAATATGCTGAGGTATTCTTTTGATCTGAATTCTCACTCTGGTTTCCTGTTGCATCTTAGGTGGATTTTATCCCATGAACTTTACTTCTGGACCTACTGGCCTGATGATTCCTTGCTGTCCACACCTCAAGTCCACCTGGTTGTGTTATTCAATATTTAAAGGCATTAATGAACAAAGGTCATGCACTGAGGACTGAACACCCTTCAGTCTTGTTTTTCTCTAGGTTTCTGCCAAGATTCCAACCATACTAGACAGTTTCTTGTAGTTGCTTACACTTAGCCAGGGTGCCTGTGTAAGCACTTTGTGACTTGTTATTAAAAAAAATACATGTTATTGATTGATTGAACCTAAGATTTAAATTTTGACCACAACAAGCTGTGGATTATGTAATTAAGGGTTATTAGGGTTATATATAAGTTCCATTCAGATATTATATATACTTTTGTCAAAGGACATCTGACAATAAGGTCTCCCTGGAACCAATATGGGATTTATGAAGAACCATTAGATAAAGGTTTCAGTCAGAATGAACATAAGATCCATGAAGAACCACTAACAATGAGATCTCCCTAGAACCAATTAATACATATATGAAGAAAATTACATTTAGGTTTAATTCAGAACAGATAACAGATATATTGAAGAACCACTCACAATGAGATCTCCCAAGAACCAATATGAGATCTCAGAACCCTTTATGAAATGTTGTGTAATGAACCAAAATTGGATCTCACTAGAAATATTAAAATTTACTAGAACCGATAAAGGATCTGAGAAGAACCATTTGAAAATGTTACCACTAGGAACCAATTAAATAGCTCACTAGAACCACTAAACTGTAGATCTACCCAGATCCAATATCAGATCTCACAAGAACAATTTTATATAGGTTCTTCTAAAAAAAAAGCTGAATCTGTAAAGAAAAAATTCTTATGAACTTCCATGAAGAACCAAACATTGTTATTTTATGAACCATTTATTTGGGGTTCCAAGTCCGAATATGGTTCTTTAAAACAACTTGTCTGAAATAGACACAAACATGGTTCCCCTATGCCCCTCACACTCAACTCTGGACCTGGAAGCCAGATCCCCTCCACTTTTTCATTGCAACCCTCTAATCTTGGACATATTTAGACCTGGGACACCAGGTGAGTTCAATCAATGTTGAGGTAGAACAGAAAACCAGCAGGCTCCGGACCCCGTAGATTTAGAGTTGAAGACCCCTGCCCTATGGCATCGCTCTGAACAACCTGAATTGGTTCCAACTTGAAAAAAATAATTGTTAAGAGTGTAACTAAAAGATTGACAATGTGGTGAGAAGCATAGCATGTGCAAAAGATAAAGTAATGGAAATAAAATTATTTGAAAAAAAGCCCAGTATATTCTTGCTACAAAAGTGGAGTGATCTTGTCCCCATTCAGACTTTACCCACAAATTTAAACAGGTTTAAACATATTCAAGTTGGATTGTGATCAGATTTTGAATGTACACACCTGCATACACACACAAACACACACACAAATGTTGTCTTATTGGCTTCCCGTGAATAATAACACTCTCCATCTTTCATGAATAAGGCAATAGACTTGCTTGGTGCGTTGATCCAAGTTATGAAGATTTTATTATTCTCCACATCCTTGTGAAGACAGGCTAAGATTAATGTGTCAATGAAGCTGATTTCCCCATTGGGTTGTGATTTTGTGAAAACGGTGTGTTAAACTGTGCAGAATAAACTGTAACCCGGGAGAACAACACACGAGCCAGTGTACAGGACAACAAGCGTGGACGTTGTGACTCAGCTACACGGCATGAAGTGCGTTGGTAAGACGCACTACTGTAGAGGACTTGGGACCTTGAGGAAAACAGGGTTGATCTCCTTCCTGCTGCCCGTTGGCAACAAAAAACATTACATTTCAATGAAATATGAAGAATCTATCAAATTAAGTATGACCATAGCTAGACTAACAGTTAAACTAGTATGTTTGATCTTTCCAAATGTTTAACTATGCAAATTGACTACAAAATCCATATTTACAGAAACTGAGCTGGGAACAATTAAGGTTAGCTGTCCTGCTCACAGGCAGAATGACAGAGGTTTTATCTTGGCATAAGGAATCATTTTGCTAGTTTGCTAGGTCAAATCCCTGAGATGGTGAAAAAGGTGAAAAACCTTGGTGTCCTTGAGACTGCTAACACTAAAATGTGAATGAAATGCCCCCAGCAATCTAGAAATGACATTATTTATTGAGTTCTGCAATTAGTGTAGAGAGGTAGTTGGCTCAAAACCATTAGATGCCCTTACAGCAGTCATCAATAATGTAAACTGTATTTGGATTCCCTTCAAAAATAAAATACAATTAAACTAATACTAATACGATCAGAAGTTGAGCCTGTCATCACAGCATTAGAATAAACAACAATAAGCAACCAGCAAACTCAAATGACAAGCAATTCTATTTTCAATGACCACCTGGAATGTGGGACAACCTGAGTTACTTCCACTCTCTACATATTTCATCATGTTTTGGATCGAGATGTGAAAGTGAGGGCTGAAAATGCTGAAAAAGCAATAGATTGGACTTCAATTACAGCTGCCACTGGAGGCTATGTGTAGTCTAGTGGGAATAACCCAGACTGCCAGCACTTACTAAGCTACATATACCTTCCCAGGAAAATAGTTCTACTTTAAATACACCTAAAAATATACAAAATGTTGCAAGATATTTAATGTATTGACAGTGGCAGGGAATAAAATAAATATGAATTTTGATTATATAGGGGTTTAAAACCCCCCGACCACATGGTGGCAATACCTGTAAATGTCTCTGGCCATCCCAAAGTCTCCAATCTTGGCAACTCTTCCTTGTCCTTTGGTTGTGAGCAAGCAGTTCCGAGCTGCAATGTCCCTGCAAAGTGACAGGAGGGTAGAAACCTTAGTGTGTGTTTTCCTCTGTATTTGCGTGTGTTTAAGCAGTACATCTCTTATTCTCCACTTACAAAAATGGAAAACAACCAATGCTTTAGAATGGGTTATGATATCTGCGTCTTGGTTTCTTTCCCACCCTTAACACAACAGAGTGAATGACTAAAACGATTGGTACATTAAACTATACAGGTGGTGTAGTATTAGTTTGTGATAACATAATGCTAAATTGAGTTGCATGAAAGAGCCGTAAAGGCACACTATTGTTGATGTTGGAGAGCCTGTCACTACAGCAGGTTTTCCACACCCGCCAGCCAGCACACCCAAACCACAGCCATATGTCCTCCACTTCCTGTCCCAAAGTCAACCTCTTGTAAAAACTCAATAAAACTTTAAGTGGCCCTAAGGACGTGATGGTGGCTGTGAATTTCAATAAAGAGTTGTGCTGGGGAGTATGTGTAGCCTAGTGCTTCTGTGTGTAGCAGAGTGTTTCTAGTGTGTCGTGCATGCGTGTGTGT
>JACXGM010001569.1:6953-18519 GCA_016801145.1 Umbra pygmaea
GGGGGGGGGGGGGGGGGGGGTCTGAAACTAAATTAAACTGTATTGTCATGTTATTGAAAAGAGTACAAAACCATGGCAACTAAATTTTGTATTGCATCTAACCCAAACTGTGCAAAAGAGGACTAAAGGTGCAGATTTGCAGATGATGATGGGAGGAAATTCAGGATGACTGAAAGTCACTAGGTACTTCATTAAGTACTGGTCAACTGCCCATTAACGTAAATATCTAATCAGCCAACCACATGGCAGCAAGTCAATACATTTAGGCATGTAGACATGATCAAGTCTTGTTGAAGAATTAAAGTACAACTCCAGCGCAAAATGGACCTATGGGTTGATAACACATTGCTACCGAGTCGACCGTTCTCTGGGATATGTTAATGCTAATCGAATGTGCCCAGTTTTTGTGCGAACTGATAATTACCCTGTAACGCTAGTTGTGAGGGCACTTTTGAAGTGTGTATGACCTTTTGAAGTGTGTATGACCAGCTGATATCATAGAATAAGTTATATTGGGAAATTTGGGAAAAGCCCTCCCAAGGGGTCGGCATAAAGTGACGTCATGTGTGATATAAAACTGAGTGTAACCCTTAGATTGGAGTCTGCTTGATCCTGGGGAGTAGACTCAACTTTACTGATCTCTCATTATGCTGATTTTTCATTAAAGTCTATTTGGATTCCCAAAACATTTTGTACAGTTTTTCTGTTTTGCAGGACAGGAGGAAAATGTTGTGCTTCTCCCGCAATAACACTTTTCACTGTATCATACGTCGAAACATCACTGTTACCTTGTTTACTTTTTGGACTTTCAAATAACGTCAACAAAGGTAAATATTGATCCATTCAGATTCAAGGGCTTTGAATCAAATAACTGACGGCAGTTGAGGGCAATCAAGTGAACAGCAAATGATGATCAGTGTACTGTCATTTATTATAAAAGAAGTTACTTGTGATTAATTTATGTTCAGTAAATTACTGTTTTTCATTAGGTATACCTTTATTGTACTATTGCACACGGAGGCTTATACTTCAAACATTAAATGACTATAAAAATGCAAGTGGATTAATTTCACGTGCATCAATGCACAATAAAGGAGTACATAGTGAAGTGCACTTACCGCACAGTACTCTGTGTTAAATCATCATATACTAAACTTCATGTGATTTGAAACGCAGATGCAGTTTTTAAACTTAACACAGTCTAAAAAAACTGTGGTTTCAGTGACCTGATACAGCGTTTTCATGTGGACGAACGGCGTAACCGCATAGAAAAAAACTGTGGTTTTTGAAAATTCCTCTGTTCGGTCTCAATAATTCCTGACTTGCACTCCCCCCTATTTGCCAAATATGGTTTTCCATTACATCTGTCACTTGATTCATATACTACAGGTCCTCACCTTTCCATTGATACTGCACATGTCCAAATCTACTGTAGAATTTTGGAGAAAATATTTATCACAAAAATCTACATTTTGATAATGTTATCTCAATTATTCCTGAATTTGCACTGTCCCCTATTAGCCAAATATGATTTCCCGTTCAATCTGTCAACTGATTTACATACTATAGCTCCTCACCTTTCCAATGATACCTCTCATGTCCAAATCTACTTGTAATTTTGGAGAAGATTTAAGCCAAAATTCAACATTTTGACAATGTTATTGCAACAATTCCTGACTTTCCACTGCCCCCTAGTGACCAAATATGGTTTCCCGTTGAATCGGTTACCTGATTCACATACTACAGCTCCGCACCTTTCCATTGATAACTCATGTCCAAATCTACTTGTAATTTTGGAGAAGATTTATCACAAAAATCAACATTTTGAAAACCTGTTACACAGATGGTAGCTTGCCCGCTCTCTCCTTTTTACTCCAAGTGATGAGCAAGGTGTTTCATTCCCAATTGGTTGAACGCAACTCTTCAGAAGGGCTTTTTTCTTAAATTCCAGCATCCTCCATTCAAGGGAATCAGGGAAACCCATGTGACGTCACCATTACAGCGGGCTTCCCTGGAGGTGGAGATTGCGCAACTGCTGGAGAAACAACAATTTCGCTGGTTCTTCCTGGGGACAAGGAGAGGGGTTTTTATTCCCTTTATTTCCTTGTCCCAAAAAAATTGGGGGGATGAGACTGATTTTAGATCTAGAAATCTTAAGTCAGTCAGGAAAATGAGTTTTCGCATGCTGACTCTTAAACACCTGATGGAGTGTGTTCAGCAGAGCAATTTCCTCATGAGCATAGATATGAAAGACATGTACTTTCACATATCTATCGCTCAGAGACACTGGAGCCTCCTTAGTTTTGCCTTTCAGGGAAAATGCTACGAATACCGGAGGATACCTTTAGGTTATGCACTGGCTCCCTAATATTTCTCCAAGGCTTTGGAGATGGCATTAGTTCAGCTGAGAAGGAGAGGTATCAGAGTGCTAGTCTATTTTCCAGGTCTCCAGAACAGGGTACAGTATGTCTCACACAACAGAGACAATGAAACACCTGATGGTCTTGGGGTTTGCTTATTTAGGCCTCCAACTGAACTCCTTAAGAATGAGAGTGTGCCTGTCTCAGGAGAGGAGACTTACTCCCTTCAGCAAGCTTGAGCACTGCAGAACCTCCAGAGTGGTGTCGGCAAAGCACGTCATGTCACTGTTGGGTCTGATGTTGGCCGCCCATATGGTGGTGCCATTAGGATATACTAATTTGTTTCAGATGCATCCTGCTTCACAGGAAAAAGTAAACCACTGGGAGCAGAGAACTGTAGTTCTAGAACTCTGGTAACTATCGTTAACCTGTATCAAAAATATACAAAATTCAGAGAGACCAAAGCTGACAAGTGGAATGGAAACTTGCATGAGAGTAGACTTTCACATGTGGGCAATTTTGATGCTTTTGATGTATACTTTTAGTGTGTAAAAAATGTATCCTTTTGCAGTAATTAACTGCTTGAAAATATTTTTTTTGCTTGCTCGAAGTTATACATGCAACGTTTAATTGCAATTTCCACAAAATACTTGTGCTGTGCATACACAATATAGCAGATGCCCGCGCAACACAAGGTTTCTCCTCACAAGTACAGTTCTTCAGTTGTTCGCTCTCTTGAACATGATAGATGTTGCTTGCTCGAGATGTACTGCAACCATGCTAAATTTGGCGTTGATCTAATAACAAATGAAAGTCTCTTGGAACAAGATTACTGTTCTAGAAAGTCCAACATCACAAGTGTAGGCAAACAGTTGCATTTTAGATGCAAGACTCTCCACTGAACAGATGGGTACTAAACACAGTGTGCAAGAAATCACACATTGCCTGAATTCAAATGCAGTGTGCGAGAAATCACACTCTCCCGTTAGCAGATTAGCAGATTCCTTGACAGCGCAAGCACATTGCAGACAGGCACACAGGGACACTGAATCCAACGTAATAGGTGGTCAACTGTCGTGATACTGAAAAAAACAGGGTTAAACCTGAAGTTAGCTCATTAACCCAAAATCTTGCTTCGTATTATAGGACTCTGCAGGTGGATAATGGATGACAACAATGCTAAGCCTGAGTGGACAAGTAAAATTGACATCACAGAATTCAAAAGAGGAAATGAAGAGGTTAGCGAGTTTACAGAGAGAAATCCGTAGCACTGTGCCACCACCATATAGAGGATGACAATAGTCTAGTAATGTTTTCTGGAGCAATCCAAGATGCAGTCTGGGCCAAAAGGCAATTAGCCTTAAGGGCATCATAGCCCCAGAAAATTCAGACTTGGTAAAGACAGATTTGTTCAAAGCATAAAGATGATTTGGCCTGTAATATGTACAGGGAGAGAAGCCAACAGGTAGAGAAAACACACAGCTGACAATGCTCCAAAACCACAAATGAGATCTGAATAAATATTGTCAGGTCCATAAACATTTGGACATATCATTATTAAAATTTTCTAACACAGCATATTGGTGTGTAAAATGTCACAAACCTGCCCTCCTGAGCCTGTTTCCCTTTTTCCTTGTGTCTATTCCCTATCCCTGGTTCCCTTGTGTGTGCGTTTGGTCTGTCTCTGTAATTGTTTGTTGTCATCCCATTGCCGAGCACCAGTTTCTGTTTTCCCTGCACTCCTGAAGGCACCCATCCCAAAACACCAGTCCCATCAGCACTTATCCCAAACACTTGCGCCCTCTGCCGCACCTGGGGCTGATTGCCACCTTCCCTTTATTAGGGAGGTGTTGACAGTCAGTCCGCACTGGATTTTTGTCCTACCACGTGCATTCTAGTCTTGTGCCAGTTACATTACAGACAGTCTGAGTACTGTGCCCTTATTATTCCAAGTTGTTGTTATCTCACCATGGTTCTCTGTGCCTCCATTACCAGAAACCATCTGTGCTGTTGAGCTGGTCATCACTCACCTTGTTCCTCTCCAGCCATCCGGAACTCACATCTCCTGTGCCCTAGGACATCACCTACCTGGTCTCCACTCATCTGGATACCACTCACCTGGGGCCTCATTTATAAACATGGCGTACGCCCAAATGAAGACATATGCAGCTCTCTACGCAATAATTGGAATTTATAAAAAGCAAACCTGACGGGAAAATGTGCGGTCCTTCACGACAACTCTAACCCAGGCGTACGCACAAAAACGGGTGAATTGAGAAACGGCGATGCTGCCGGCAGATGGATAAAACACATAGGCTACTGTAGATCTGTCTGAAAATGCAGAGCATTGTGTAAACGAAATCGAAATACTGCCTCTAATAATTTGAAGATGTCACAAAGCCATGCTTACAATTAACAGCCTGCAGTGAAAAACATAAAACAAGATTGTAACATAAATGCAAATGAAGCACATATTGCACATATTTGCAAAAAGAACACTCAAATATATTCTGTAATTATATTGGCATGTTATGTAATTCATCCTCATAAATAATACGGTAAAAATAACAACATCATGTTTAAAACTGATATTCTTGTCGATGTCTCTATCTGGCAGTGCAGATAGATAGATAATAAATAGATAGTCTTTAATGTCCATTGGGGAATATTGTTTTCATAGTATAAAAGTGTCATGATGTGCGGTGTGGATTGAGGGAGAGAGACCGGAGGCGATAGAACGTAAGTGATACATGGGATATTTATTTAGGAATCCCCAAAAAGGCAAAGAAACTAGTAACCGGCAGGAAATTACACCTTGTACAACTAAATAAACCTTGTGCTCTTGTAGCAGCACAGACACTAAAACAAATGAAACCAAGACAACACGTAACTAGGGAATGCAGAACACAAAAGACTTACTTGCTAAATGACACACTCGGAATACCCTACAACAAGGAGCAGATAGCCCAGACCAAGGAGAGAGGTGTGGCCAAGATAAACACAGGGAAATGCAATACACAGAAATAATCACGGGGGGGCTAGGAACCAATAAACAAAGGAATACAAAACACTAGAAAGGGTCAAAAAGTCCACGAATAACAAACACATCCTACCCACCTACCCAATCAGATACGGAAACTTTAGCCGCTTTCCGACCGCAGGGATTTTTGCAGTTCCTAGAACATAACGTTCCTATAACCCTTTTTTTCTTGTGTTCCGATAGAAGAAATTGCGGGAATATTTAGTCCCTCGCACCGCAGTTCCTATAACCATTTTAGCTCCTACTCCAGAGCAGGGTCTTTCCATTTCCCTTTTCCTAGGTCTACGTTGATTGGTCCAACTTGTAAATTACGCCGGTCGCTTCGTTTGTCTCTTGCGTGTAATACTACATATTATGCTGGGGCCTTCGTCTTTTGTGTTTGTGTTAAGTAGTAGCTACTCAATTTCTATGACTCCAGCCTAGTTTTTAAAAGCCGCGGTTCGAACTCCATTATTAGGACACTATCAACACAACATTCTTTTTATAAAATTGTATTGATGTTGTTTTTAGCCTAGTAATCTAAACGAACAGCAAGCCGCTGAAGGAACCCAGCACTACTAGGGCTGAAAACAACCAGATCATCCGCATACATAATATGATTTACACAATTATCTCCAATCATACACCCAGTGTTACAAACATTAAACTGTGAAAGGTTGTATGTGGCGCTAAGCTAAAGTCTAGTGACAACGCTATAAAGGACTGTTGCGGTGCTTGCGTCACTCCTTTATCCCTCCTACCAGTTCCTATGGCCACTTGACCAGTGCGAATGCAAATAGCAAAACCAGTTTTGGGGAAGAGTAGTTAGTAGAACTGTTTAGAAGTGGACTGTTCCTATAACTACGTTCCTGTAACTACTTGGTCGGAAAGCGGCTATAGTGTTCATTTACACTCACCTAAAGGATTATAAGGAACACCCGTTCAATTTCTCCTTAATTCAATGATCTACTCAACCAATGACATGGCAGTTGCTTCAATGCATTTAGGGGTGTGGTCCTGGTCAAGACAATCTCCTGAACTCCAAACTGAATGTCAGAATGGGAAAGAAAGGTGATTTAAGCAATTTTGAGCGTGGCATTGTTGTTGGTGCCAGACGGGCCGGTCTGAGTATTTCACAATCTGCTCAGTTACTGGGATTTTCAAGCACAACCATTTCTAGGGTTTACAAAGAATGGTGTGAAAAGGGAAAAACATCCAGTATGCGGCAGTCCTGTGGGCGAAAATGCCTTGTTGATGCTAGAGGTCAGAAGGAAATGGGCAGACTACTCCAAGCTGATAGAAGGGCAACTTTGACTGAAATAACCACATGTTACAACCGAGGTATGCAGCAAAGCATTTGTGAAGCCAACACGCACAAGTAGGGCTGCAACTAACGATTATTTGGATAATCGATTAATCTGTGGATTATTTCTTCGATTAATCGATGAATCGGACAAACAAATATTTCCATAAACTTACTTTTAAAAAATGTAGGTTATTCCAAATTGACAATTTTAACACATAACAGACCTACATATGTGCTATAAAACCAAAAAAATGCTAATTTCTTTAGTAAGGTGCAAAACATGGTATTTTTTACCTTGCTTAGACGGACCTGAGATGTTAAAATAATTGTGTCTACAAAACATTTATAGAAACAGCTTTTATAGAACATAGTTGTAAATAACCTTAGTCCTAAAAACGAGATAGGGCTGTTGAATAGTAATTTTTTTGCTTTATGTATTTTACCTGTTTAGGGTTATTCTGACTTATTTACTGTTTTGAATTTAGTATGACTTTTATTTTGAAACGGACTTTGGAGTTTCCACTGTGCGCAACAGTAGGAAAAACGATAAATGTAAATCACAGAGTTTAACAAATTAGCATCCTCCGAAGAGGTACAAGGTTAGCATATGTTGTAATACTGTAATAGTAAGATCTGATTTGTGTTTTAAATTAGTTTTGCATTATAACTCTTTCTGTTTGTTCACTTAAGCACTAACGGGTAGTGTTAAATGAGCTTGCAAGATTAACGTTAGCTCTACGTAGTCTATTAATTAGACAAACATTAATTAGCCAGCTAGTTAAATACACTTGTCGTGCAATGTTGAAGTGGATTTGATTTAATAAGCTGGATCTGGACCAAACACCGGCTATTTGTTAAATGAGTACTACCTGCTGTGGGAGAACCTATTCTTCGTTTAAAAACGCAACGCATGCTATTATTATGTAGTAATTAACCTGCGGTTGAGTCCCCTTTGCTTATCGCTCCAACCTGTCTTTTTTTCAGGTGCTACCTCATTACGGTCATGCTCCGGTGCCATTCCATTTATGTTTTACAGAGTTTGCACGTAAAACTTTTTTGTTTAATTTAAAGTGAAGTTCTGCCATAATATTGAAGATTTCGGTCAGACAGTTTAAAATGTTTTTCTTTCTTAAAGTGATGTAGCTCCACCACACAGCGAACAGCCCCATAGGCCCAACGAATCGATAATGACATTTTTTGCCAACAATTTTAATAATAGATTTTTATCGATTTCATCGATTCGTTGTTGCATTCCTACGCACAACCTTGAGGCGGATGGGCTACAACAGCAGAAGACCCCACCGGGCACCACTCATCTCCACTACAAATAGGTAATTTGCAATTTGCAAGAGCTCACCAAAATTGGACAGTTGAAAACTAGAAAAATGTTGCCTGGTCTGATGAGTCTCAATATCTGTTGAGACATTCAGATAGTAGAGTCAGAATTTGGCACAAACAGAATGAGAACATGGATCCATCATGCTTTGTTACCATTGTGCTGGCTGGTGGTGGTGGTGTAATGGTTTGGGGGATGTTTTCTTGGCACACTTTAGGCCCCTTAGTGCCATTTGGGCATCGTTTAAATGCCACGGCCTACCTGAGCATTGTTTCTGACCATGTCCTTCCCTTTATGGCTACCATGTACCCATCCTCTGATGGCTACTTCCAGCAGGATAATGCACCATGTCACAAAGCTCAAATAATTTCAAATTGGTTTCTTGAACATGACAATGAGTTTACTGTACTAAAATGGCCCCCACAGTCACCAGATCTCAACCCAATAGAGCATCTTTGGGATGTGGTGGAACGGGAGCTTCGTGCCCTGGATGTGCATCCCACAAATCTCCATCAACTACAAGATGCTATCCTATCATTATGGGCCATGATTTCTAAAGAATGCTTTCAGCACCTTGTTGAATCAATGCCACGTAGAATTAAGGCAGTTCTGAAGGCGAAAGGGGGTCAAACACAGTATTCTTATGGTGTTCCTAATAATAGTTTAGGTGAGTGTATATGCATTTAGTTTGTTTCATTTTTAAATATGTTCCATCGTGATGCATGTCTAAACCATTTTGAAAGGTGCAAGAAATTCCATTTGTGCAGAACTATTTTCCATTTACAATTAGATTAATACCAACATCTGCAGATTATCAGATACAATCAAATGGATGGTTTGCCAAGCCATGCCATCACAATGTGTAATGACGCACAATCACTGGTCTTGCACTGTTAAAAGATAATATTAATAATAGCCTAATAATGCATATTATTTATTGGTGCCTTTCATAACACTCATAACAGGATTTCTGGCGACTGGCACTTTCCAGATGGAATTGACTGACAGGCCAGGGATATCTCAGCCAACCCTTAGCCGGGTTATGCCAGGTGTGTTAGTCGGAATAATAGGCTTGTCGCATAATTACAAGAAGTTTCCGTACACGGCAGGTGAACAGGCAAACAAAAGAGCACAATTTGCAGTTATGTCCGGTTTCCCAAATGTAATCGGTGATATTTACTGCACTCATGTTGCCATAAGGACACCGAATGAGAATGCTTTCATTAATCGAAAGCATTTTCATTCCACCAATGTCCAAATAATTTGTGATGCAGACATGTTGCTCTAATGTAACCAATTTTCCCCCACCCATGGCAGACACACTTTCGTGATGAAACGCTATAGACGCTTTTCGGCATCGACTAATATCTGACCACTTTTTTTATTTCGGCCACTGCTTTTACAGCGAGGTAAAGTTAGTTTTAAAATGGACAATGGACATTTGGTGGACATTCATTGTTTTCCTTCGTCAATAGCTTTTAAATGAAACAATCCAGGGATATGCAAAGTACATGTTCTAAATAAGGCAAGAAAAACCTAAAATCCAAGGCTTGGTTTTTCAAAATCATGAACAAAAAATTTGCTTAGAACGGTGAATGCTCAATAGCGCCACCACAATGTTAGCGGTGATGATGAAAGTGATATATTCTGAATCGGGGGACGATATACTAAAATCCACGGCTTTTAGTTTTTTAAAATTTTGAACAAAAAATGTGTATAGAACAGCTGATGCTTAATAGCGCCACCACAATGTTAGTGGTGATGATGAAAGTTATATATTCTGAATTGGGGGACATTGTACTAAAATCCACAAAATGTGGTTGCGGTGCGGCAGGTGTGTCACAAGTGTTGAAATTATTCAAATTGTGCGGTGCTTTGCCATATGGCACCAGAACCGGAAGTTGATGTAACACCGAGGAAGAGCTAATATGTGGCTTTCACCTACTGTATGGGTTAATGGGATTGCTAGAAAAGCTTTGACAGCTCAGTAGATAGTTCATATTGTCAATGAATACTAAAATGAAAAAGCTCCTGCTAGTCACCTTGCTGGAGGAGGACAGCTGTATGCAACGTTGTCCAAAGACTGATTGAGATGTTAATTGCGGTGTACAAGTGTTTCTGTATTACGATGCTGTGATTTTTTTTACCATGCCTGGTGTGAATCCTACACTTAAAGTAGGACTGAGATGTTTGATAACTAACTTTTAAGGGCACAGCTTTGAGCCAAGATTTTTCTTACTCTACAGTCAAGTCTTAGCAGTGTTTTTATGAGTAATTCTCAAAATGAGAAGCTTAAAAAATACGGGCCCAGGTCACAAATTGGCTAAATCGTTCCTGCCTTCAACTTAATGTAAAAAACTGTAATAATGTTTTTCACAAAGAGAATGTAACAATGTGTCAAATATAACAATTTCAGGTCAAAGCAGTAACTTTTAATGTTGCCAAATTATTTATGGATGCCATGATTATGTCACATCTAACATATTGTCTGACTAGCTGGGGACCAATTAACAGCTCATTACTAAAGCCTTTAGCAACTCTATAAGAAAACCCTCAAAGTTTTGGACCAGAAGCCTCACAGTTTACATCATTGTATTATCCTAAATAACCATAAACTGCTGAGCTGGGAAGATGTAATTAAATGCAAAAACATCTGTCTGGTCTACAAAATTCTGCATAACACTGCTCCTCCTCCTTTTAACTAATTCATAATCCAATGTAATAATAGCAGTCAGAATACCAGAAACACCACACGAGGTGACCGTTAATCCCATTCAGGAAAAGCACATTTGGTCAACTATCTTTTTTTTTTACAGCAATACAAATCTGGAATTCACTGCCCATGACAATCAAAGAAATACATACATATTCCACCTTTGCATTTCGGAATAAGTGTTTAGCATAACAAAATGTGGAAAAAGTTATGCGCTGTAAGTACAGGTCCTTCTCAAGAAATTAGCATATTGTGATAAAGTTCATTATTTTCCATAATGTAATGATAAAATTAACTTTCATATATTTTAGATTCATTGCACACCAACTGAAATATTTCATGTCATTTATTGTTTTAATACTGATGATTTTGGCATACAGCTCATGAAAACCCAAAATTCCTATCTCAAAGAATTAGCATATTTCATCTGACCAATAAAAGAAGTGTTTGTAATACAAAACAAAATGAACCTTCAAATAATTATGTTCAGTTATGCACTCAATACTTGGTCGAGAATCCTTTGGCAGAAATGACTGCTTCAATGCGGCGTGGCATGGAGGCAATCAGCCTGTGGCACTGCTGAGGTGTGATGGAGGCCCAGGATGCTTCGATAGTGGCCTTAAGCTCATCCAGAGTGTTGGGTCTTGCGTCTCTCAACTTCCTCTTCACAATATCCCACAGATTCTCTATGTGGTTCAGATCAGGAGAGTTGGCAGGCCAATTGAGCACAGTAATACCATGGTCAGTAAACCATTTACCAGTGGTTTTGGCACTGTGAGCAGGTGCCAGGTCGTGCTGAAAAATGAAATCTTCATCTCCTCAGCTTTTCAGT
>JACXGM010001569.1:18619-32024 GCA_016801145.1 Umbra pygmaea
GTGGACCAACACCAGCAGCTGACATGGCACCCCAGACCATCACTGACTGTGGGTACTTGACACTGGACTTCAGGCATTTTGGCATTTCCTTCTCCCCAGTCTTCCTCCAGACTCTGGCACCTTGATTTCCGAATGACATGCAAAATTTGTTGTTGTTTTGTTGTGCTGCTTCTCTGTAGCCCAGGTCAGGCGCTTCTACTGCTGTTTCTGGTTCAAAAGTGGCTTGACCTGGGGAATGCGGCACCTGTAGCCCATTTCCTGCACACGCCTGTGCACGGTGCCTCTGGATGTTTGTACTCCAGACTCAGTCCACTGCTTCCGCAGGGCATCCAAGGTCTGGAATCGGTCCATCTCCACAATCTTCCTCAGGGTCCGTCCCCTCTTGTCGTTGTGCAGCGTTTTTTGCCCCACTTTTTCCTTCCCACAGAGGTGCCTTGATACAGCACTCTGGGAACAGCCTATTTACCCTCTTGCTTGAGGGTGTCAATGATGGCCTTCTGGAAAGCAGTCAAGTCGGCAGTCTCACCCATGATTGCGGTTTTGAGTAATGAAACAGGCTGGGAGTTTTTAAAAGCCTCAGGAATCTTTTGCAGGTGTTTAGCGTTAATTAGTTGATTCAGATGATTAGGTTAATAGCTCGTTTAGAGACCCTTTTCATGATATGCTAATTCTTCGCGATAGGAATTTTGGGTTTTCATGAGCTGTATGCCAAAATCATCAGTATTAAAACAATAAATGACCAGAAATATTTTAGTTGGTGTGCAATGAATCTAAAATCTATGAAAGTTTAATTTTTATCATTATATTATGGAAAATAGGACCTGTACTTTCCGGATGCAAAGTAATTATCTAATCAACTACACTTGTGCATAATGGTGATACCCTGAGTAGACGGCTATATAATTTAGTGCCCAGGTGGTGGGCCATGGATTTTAGTACATCGTCCCCCGATTCAGAATATATAACTTTCCTCCTCACCACTAACAATGTGGTAGCGCTATTGAGCATCAACCGTTCTAAGGCATTTTTTTGTTCAGAATTTTGAAAAACTAAAAGCCGTGGATTTTAGTACATTGTCCCGATTCAGAATATATAACTTCCATCATCACCACTAACATTGTGGTGGCGCTATTGAGCATCAACTGTTGTAGGCACATTTTTTATTCAAAATTTAGAAAAACTAAAAGCTGTGGATTTTAGTTTTTTCTTGCCTTATTCAGAACATGTACTTTTCATATTCCTGGATTGTTTCATTTAAAAGCTATTGACGGAGGAAAACAACGAATGTCCACAGAATGTCCATTGTCCATTATAAAACTAACTTTACCTCACTGGCATTCACAGCGTCTGCAACCTTTTGCCACTCCAACGCCTTTTCGGCATTGGTAATAGGCACACTATGCCCTTCAAACAAAATCTTCCTCCTCTCTTCCACCTCGCCAACAATATTTACTTATTTGACATTGAGTGCAGTTGCTTTTTTTGGTTTTTCTCACTACTGTTTGTGCTTGCCATGATTTCTAAATCAATTAATATTAATTTCAAGCATTTCACTGAATATTTATGGCCAATTATGGGCATGACATGTAGCCGCAAAAGCTGCGCCACGTATTAGAGTTGATTGTGATTTATAAAGGGAAAACGGCTTAGGACGTGCGTGCGCACGGTTTTATAAATCAGATTATTTCTTTGCGTACGCACGTCCTATATTTTGTCCGTACGCCACTTCTGACACAAATCCACCGCAAAGTTTTATAAGTGAGGCCCCAGGTCTTCAGTCACCTGGATTCCACTTACCGGGTCCCCACTCACCTGGTCTTAGCTCTGCTGGTCCTGCCACTACCTCCGGTTATCCTGAACTGCTTATCATTATAATGACCTATTACATTCAATAAATATTATTGTAATCCAGTGGTCCTCAAACCCTTCCACGGAGGGCCTAGTGTATGCTGGTTTTTGGTATTTCCCTTCAATTCGAGCATAATTAGGACCTAGAATGCCAGGTGTGGGGAGAGCCTAACCAATTAGTGAGCTACTCCATCAGCCTTGTAAAAAGGTAAAAACCTGCATACACTAGGCCCTCCATGGAAGGGTTTGAGGACCACTGTTGTAATCACTCACCTCGTGTTCATCCACATTTGGATTCACCCTCGGTTCCTTGCCTGCATCCTGACATAAAATTATAGTAGTATGCAAAGGTTTAGGCCCCCCTGACAATTTCCATAGTTTTCATTTATAAATAATTGTGTGTTTGGATCAGCTATTTTATTTTTATCTATCAAATAACTGAAGGGCACAGTAATATTTCAGTAGTGAAATGAGGTTTATTGGAGGAACAGAAAATGTGCAATATGCATCAAAACAAAATTAGACTGTGCTTTGTATAAAGTTCTAAACACTTTGGTTTGCATGTAGGGACCCTCACTTTGCTACCGTGGAAGTGTGGTGCTATTTTGAGTATTTCCTTTTACTTAATTCATGCCTTCACAACTAGCATTATAAGGTAATTTATCAGTTCGCACTAAAACTGGGCACATTCGATTAGCATTAAAACATATCCCAGAGAACGGTCAATTTGGTACCCATGTGTTATTAACCCTTAGGTTCATTTTGCTCCGGAATGATTGCACAGGCGTTGCAACATGCATTTGTTTAAATCAAGATGTTATTTTTTTTGTCGAACTATTTTGAGCCCCTACAATTGGAGTGTTATATATAAAAATTGTTGTAATTCTTAAGGGCTCCAGAATAGCTATTTTGAATAAAGATGAAAGTCTACACCTAAAGCACATCTTGATTGTTACCCTTTAAAGGCACAGTTGTGGCAGACCTGACTAACACACTTTGACAGCCTTCAATACCTGTCGTTCTGTAACAATGTTGCAGAACAAATCAGTTGCTTGTGCAGTCTGCTTGACTTGTTTGTAGCTACAATTGTGGCCCATTGTCCAAAAATGTAAATAACTACTGGTCTAAATAAACCCTAGCTTACTTAATACACACCGTCCATCTGGTCTGGGTTATCTATGTTATAATGTTTATTTGATTGTGAAAATATGTGAATAAGACAAAATTGTGTTTGTATTTTAAGTTACTTGCTTACTATTACTAGACTTTTTTAATCCCAACTTTATTAACTGGAATTAACCAGTTAGTGTTTAATTAGGCTTACAGATGAATCAGGCAGGACTGGAATACACAATGCAAAGTTGCAAACCCACATAATGAAGCGCAGCCCTGTGATTTAGATTGTGACTACATCAACTCTGGCCCCATCACATTATACCATATAAGGATGAATTTAACCTAGTAAAAAAAAAACAGTCATTTGTGTGATGGCATATTTTCTCTTGCAATTCTAATCTTTCAGTATTAATAATTAATTCTGACAGTATTATTCTATTGAGCATCATAACTTTATTGTCTTCAGTGAATGCAACATTCAAGTAATCTCCTCATCAGGGGTAACAGGTGGTAGCCTACCATCCAAAATCTAACCGAAAGGTTTCTGTCCCTGAGCAAGGCAATTAAAATTTAATTGATGCTATAAATAAGAATGTTATCACAACTGATGAATTATTTTAACTATGATCTATAAATAAAAATATGTATTTAATTATATTTATTACATAAATCACAATTTATCATGTGTCCCTGCCATAAATTATTTTTTATATACTTTCTGACTAGTACTGTAATACAGAAGCAAGTCCAACCATTTCTTTTGTTGCTTCCACATACCCATCAACAATCTGAAACCATTTATGGTGTTTATGCTCAGATAAATTCATCAGCATTCAGTTGGAGAGGTGTATTTCCATTGACCATAACTTTCTCCTATTCTCGAGGAACATCTGTGAATATTCGTAGTCCATGCATTCCTTGAATCTCCTCCTTGAGTGCCTGTTGATGAAAACATAGAATTATAAAGATAGCAAGGATTTCGCAAAAAATGTGCATATGAAATAAGATGTTGTACGGGATAAGCTCATCATAAAGGATGAATATGGCTAAGCAATTTGACAAACAATATCATCCAATAATTTATTTGACAGCTTGTCAACAAGTATTAATATTGATGCACGCTATTTATGTCTTGTGTATCACAATGGTTACCTGGTTGACTAATTGATGTTGTTGTACAGTTCTTTTCCCTTTAAATTCATTGGACTCTATATGTACTTCATACATGGCCCCACAGCCACCTGAGAAAAGAAAGTTAAATGTCACAATTTTGAGGGCACTTTGTTAGCATCAAAGCCTTCCAATAATGAAGTGAACAAAATAGGATGTGGAAGAATTGAAGTTAGATAACAAAAACATCAGAAATCCAGGCTCAGAACTAAAGTATTGTATACATGGTCTGATGTTTGATTTCCCACACATAAAATTTTTGGCTCTGTGGGGTGTTAGATACATGATCTGTGTACATATATAGTCTGCATTGCACACAGAACTGTTATAAATTACTCACTACCTTCTAAACTGCATGCCCTCTTGTGTTCTTACAGTGATTTGGATAGATTTATTGGGGAGAAGTCCCTAACATCGTTCAACTTAATGTTTACCTCAATGTATAAAGCAAATCCTATACATTACAATGTATATTGTATAGGCTTAATGAAAATCATTCAAAACACATCCACTAACATGCCTACTGTCTAACACAGACCGCCTGTGTTTGTCAGTAGTATTATTAATCATGAATATTACTTACACCACCAAAGGTGCTTGCCTAATATCTGGAGTTTATAGACTTGAAGTCATTTCAAATATTAGTTAACAACAACAACAACCATAACAACAACACTCTGGTTAGTTTGGTGGTGAACACAAAATGTGTGTAGTACAGCCCTGACAGAGCATGACCTGAAAAGATACCCAGAGTCCAGTGGGATCAATGGGTTGCAAACTTCAGTCAGTTATAATTTGCAAAAGATACCGAGATCAAATACCACAACATGAGTGAGCAGGCTAAACAATGTTTGTTTTATTTATTTCTCATGGGAGTCATATTCAACTGTAGGTCTTAACAGAATGGCACAATCATAAAACAAAACATGACAAAGAAAATAATGAAATTACCCCTGTTTAAAGGTCTGCATACCCTCAGATTTCAATATGGTGTATTGCATTTGCCCCCTCATCAATGATAGCGTCCAGGCATTTGTGATAGTTGTCTTTGAGGCTCTGAGTTCTTGTAGGTGGTATAGCAACCCATTCTTGTCAAAATGCCTCCAGGTCATGCAAAGTCTTTGGTCGTCTTGCATGAACCACACGTTTGAGATCTCCCCAGAGTGGGTTGATGATATTAAGGTCAGGAGATTGTAATGCCCACTTCAGAAGCTTCACCTTTCTCTGCTGTAACAACTCAAAGGTCATCTTGGCCTTGTGCATAGGGTCAATGTCGTGCTGGAATTTCCAAGAGCGTCCCATGCGCAGCTTTCGTGCAGACAAATTTGCAAACTGTCTGCCAGTATTTTCCGATAACATGCTGCATTCATATTGCCATCAATTTTCACTAGGATTCCTATGCCTTTAGAGCTAAACCCCCCCAAACCATCAGTGAGCTACCAGCATGCTTCACAGTGGGGATGGTATTCTTTCCACTATAGGCCTTGTTGACCCCTCTCCAAACATAGCGCTTATGGGTGTGACCATGAAGCTCTATTTTGTTCTCATTACTCCAAATTACAGGGTGCCAAAAGCTGTGAGGCGTGTCAAGGTGTTGTCGTGTATATTGTAATCAGGCTTTTTTGTGATACTGGTGCAGTAAAGGCTTCTTTTCTTTTCATTTTTGTTCAAGTATCATCATAATTGTGCTCCTTGAAACAACCACATCTTTTTCCAGAGCAGCCTGTATGTCTCCCAAGGTTACCTGTGGGTTTGTATTAGTATCCCAAACAATTCTTCTGGCAGTTTTGGCTGAAATCTTTCTTGGTCTACCTGACCTTGGCTTGGTATCAAGAGATCCCTGAATCTTCCACTTCTTAATAAGTGTTTGAACAGTACTGACTGGCATTTGCAAGGCTTTGGATATCTTTTTATGTCCATTTCCAACTTTATGTATTTCCAGTACCATATTAAGCAGGTCTTTTGACAGTTCTTTTTTGCTCCCCATGGCTCAATATCTAGCCTGCTCAGTGCCACCATGTGAGAGCTAACAAACTCATTGACTATTTATACACAGAAACTAATTACAATTTAAAATGCCACAGGTGTGGGAAATTCACCTTTAATTGCCATTTAACCTGTGTATGTCACCTTGTGTGTGTGTCTGTAACAAGGCCAAACATTCAGGGGTATGTACACTTTTGATCAGGGCCATTTGGGTGATTTCGGTTATCAGTATGGTTTATAAAGGTACCAAACAACTGTTCCCGGGAGATACTGTGGTAGGTGCTGCGGGAGTATGGGGTGAGGGGGTCCCTTCTAAGGGCCATCCAATCTCTGTATGACCAAAGCGAGAGCTGTGTCCGGGTTCTCGGCAGTAAGTCGGACTCATTTCCGGTGAGGGTTGGTCTCTGCCAGGGCTGCGCTTTTTCAACAATCCTGTTTGTAGTATTTATAGACAGGATATCAAGGTGTAGTCGGCGTGGGGATGGGTTGCAGTTCGGTGGGCTGAGGATCTCATCGCTGCGTTTTGCGGATGATGTAGTCCTAATTAGAGGTCGGCTAATTAATCGGACTGGCCGATTAATTATGGCCGATTATGAGTTTTCAAAATAATTATTAATCAGCATTTTTCTCGCCGATTAAGGCCAATACTTTTTTTGGTGAAAAACCACTTCCTATAGTGTTACAATTCGATAGCAAATCACGTGAAAACTGCCAGCACATCTGTCGAGCTAGTCTGGAGAAAATTGTCATTGCAGAGAAGCCATTGTAAATTGTAGTCACAAATCAGTCGCAAATAATCACGTTAGCTTCACGTTGTTAATATGAGCCTAGAATAATGGGTAGAGGTTCACTGCTTTCGTTCCGACAGAACTGTTCCCATTTTTTTTATCAACCAAAACTTTTATCCGTTCTGTTTTCCTCTAGGCTTTCTGTGAAAAACAACCCATTCTAAAAATAACTGCTGCGCAAGGGTTACCTACCTAGCTATATTGCGTTGCATATGATGAATAAGGAGGATTTATAATTAATCATCAGATCAGCCAACAGTAGATCAAAATCGGGTACTGGCATCAAACGAGTGTTGAATATGTCCATTCGAATGCACAGTCATTGATTGTACACATATAACTTGTCAAAATACGATGCCTATTCAAAATGATACAAAGAAGACTTTTTTTACTTCCACATTTAATTAAAAGGCATTCATGTTGAAAGGCATTCAAAAAATGTACGCCGCTAGTGTTCTCAAACGTGGTTTTCAAAGTAGCCTATTTCTGATGTTGAGTCAGACGGTGGCGAAAAGAGAGAAAAACATTAGTCTATTCCGACTCCTCGCGCAAGAGAATAATTCTGTAGTTAAAGACGAAATCCCATGTTTCTCAGTTACTGCTTTTTTTTTTCAAATAATTCGAAGACACGAGACGTTTCATTTTGTCGCCCGTAAATGGCGTCATATAACCTGTGAATGCTCTAGTTGTTCTAAGTTCCAGGGAGCCGCCAAACATAACGTGAATAAAGTTATAATTTTTTTAACAATATATTACTTTGTCAGTGAACATTTTTTCTGCCGGAGATGCTAGATTGGAAGGTTGTCATTGACGACGATAACAAAACCCATGATCCCACGCAAACTCCCGATGTCATCCAAGTACATATTTTGCTATTGTTTTGATTGAGAGCCCCCTGGTGGCCAAAAATTACATATTGCACGTTTAATTGTCGTATTTGTATATTGATTTTGAAAACAGATATTTATCAAGTGCTTCAGGAAATTACGTCGGATATTTGTACAGTACTCTCATTGTGCATCACCAAATCCGATTGCTTAATAACAGATTACAAAACAGATTTTATAGGCGAAGATGTTTTAAATACAAATCGTAGTATGCCTACTATGTGTTTTCGCCATTTGTTTGGCATTTTGTTTGAACAAATTTAAATATTTTGATATTTATTTGAGATTTGAAACAATTTTATATTAAAAGATAGACGTTATATTAAAACTTTACTGAAAGAACAATGTCATTATTTCCCCCAAACGAATCATTATAAATATAGCCAGCACCATAGAGCCCTGTATTGGACTGCTGGTTTGCTTATAAAGCTAAGCAGGGTTGGGCCTGGCTAGTCCCTGGACGGGAGACCAGTGCTGCTGGAAGTAGTGTTGGAGGGCCAGTATGGGGCAGTCTTCCCTCTGGTCTAATGATCATTCCCATTGCCCCAGAGCAGTGACGGAGACATCTGCCCTGCGTAGGGTGCCGTCTTTCGGATGAGACGTTAAAACGGGTGTCCTGACTCTCTTTGGTCGCTAAAGATCCCATAACTCTATTCGTAAGAGTAGGGGTGTTAACCCCGGTGTCATGGACAAATTTCCAATCTGGCAACCTAATCATCCCTATTGCTCATTCATTCCCCTCTCCCTCCCTTCCCCTAGGCCGTTTCTGCGAAAAATGAGAAAGTGTTCTCAGTCAACTTGCCTGGTAGAATAACGGTTAAACTAAAAACGAATAATCGGTATCAGCTTTTTTTTGTTTTCCAATAATCGTTAATTGTATCGGCCTTGAAAAATCATAATCGATCGACCTCTAGTCCTAATGGCATCATCGGCCTGTGACCTTCAGCACTCACTGGATTGTTCGCAGCCGAGTGTGAAGCGGCTGGGATGAGGATCAGCACCTCTAAATCTGAGGCCATGGTTCTCAGCATGAAACCGATGGAGTGCCTACTCCATGTAGGGAATGAGTCCTTACCCCAAGTGAAGGAGTTCAAATACCTTGGGGTCTTGTTCACGAGAGAGGGGACAATGGAGCGGGAGATTGGTCGGACAATCGGCGCAGCGGGGGTAGTATTACACTCAATATATTGCACCGTTGTGACAAAAAGAGAGCTGAGCCAGAAGGCAAAGCTCTCGATCTACCGGGCAGTTTTTGTTCCTACCCTCACCTATGGTCATGAAGGCTGGGTCATGACTGAAAGAACGAGATCCAGGGTACAAGCGGCTGAAATGGGTTTCCTCAGGAGGGTGGCGGGTGTCTCCCTTAGGGTGAGAAGCTTAGTCACCTGTGAGGATCTCAGAGTAGAGTCGCTGCTCCTTTGCGTCGAAAGGAGCCAGTTGAGGTAGTTTGGGCATCTGGTAAGGATGCCCCCTGGCGCCTCCCTAGGGAGGTGTTCCAGGCATGTCCAGCAACTAGGTGGTGGGATTATATCTCTAGGGTAGGGTATCATTGGATTTTTCCGATTCCGAATCGGTACTTTTAAAACTATTCCGATTCCGAAATGATTCCTAAACAGATTCTTGAAAAACTGAAAAATGACATTAAAGAAAGGCTCTTATAGGTTTTTAATTGAAAATTATGCAAATGTAACAATATATTAATGTTTTAAAGTACTTAAATGTATAATAAGTAAACCTAAGACACCTAACATACAACTACAATAATTTAACAATAAATAACAGTTACACTATTACAGTTATTTTCAATTGCTAAACTGCATCGGTCAATAGTTAAACCACCTTTTCAAAACTCTAAAGACAGTGTGCACTAACAACATTCATCTTGGCCAAACAGTTAATCACACCTTCAAAACACACTCAAACCATCAAGACACTTCATACATGTCTCAAAAGAAGCACATCAACCCGAACACTGACAACAATGCTCAATTGGAAAGCACACGTTGTCACTCATAACACATTGACCTAAAAAACACTAACAATGGTGAGCATTACATAAATTATGACATTTCATCTTTGAACTTTGATTTTCACATAAATCAGTATTGCATATAGAATTACAATAACAAGTTTACACTTCATTGAATTTACTTAAGTACATTATATGTATATTCAAATGAACATGCAAATGTGAATTTTCTGTTGAAATGCAACATTGCTACAGAAATACATGTAAATGTACTTTATAAATACAATTGTGCATCTCTTTTTTCTCCTTTTTGTGTACTATTGTACTACAGTGTTGTACAGTATTGACTTTTTCAATTAACTTTATAGCTACTGTTGAAATCAGTATCTACAGTATTGTAAGTAGCTCAGTGTCATACACAAAAGCATTCAAGCTAGATAGAACTGACAGACTTGTATAGTATAACTAAACCAGTGTCAAACTTTAGCTGTTCTTCTGCAGAAAGATGATCGTATTTGCCTTCACTGGCAAGATAGGCGGTCCTGACTTATTTCCCGGACATCGATTTTTTGTTTGATGAAGAAAATCAATTTCTAGGATATTGTATATAATTTGAGGGCATTAGAAAGCCACGATTACAAAGCGGGAGACTTTCAGGACATCCAGGAGACTTGGGATATCTGATTATTCTTTTGCGCTACAGTATATTTCAGAAGTTCTCCCAAATTACATTCTCAGGAAACTATTTTGGAAAACATGAGTAACGTTGTATGCCAACATATTTAGGGTGTTTTTGCATTTCAGCTGCCCTTTTTGTAATTAGTCTATATTCGTCTTTCTGTTACGTTGCACCTGCATGTTTCATTTCGCCGGTTCATTCCACACATTCTTTCCACACATTCATTCCATAGCGAACAAAATTATATACTAACGTCCACGGTTAAGACATGTGATTACTGAATTTAAGGTTTGGATTAGGGATAACATTACAAAAAAATATATATAATGTGCAACACGTTTGCATCACGAGGGAATGGAGAACAAAACACACACAAAGCTTCCATCTGTATTTAAACTCGCAAACTCCGGGATGACATTTGGAAAATATGGCATTTTAAAAGTAGCCTACATTTACGGTAGCTAGTTAACGGTAGACTACAGAGAAAGTGTGATTTTTTTTCGTCCGTTTCAGAGCATCAGAGGGAAAATATTTCAGTCGACACATTAAGTGGAACCGAAATGAGGAACCGTAATTTGCGTTCTAATCTGGTCCGATTCCTACCGGTTGCCTAGGAACCGGTTCCACTATGGAACCGGGTTTTGGTACCCAAACCTATATATCTCCAACCTGGCCTGGGAATGCCTCGGGATCCCCCAGTTGGAGCTAGTTAATGTGGCTCGGGAAAAGGAAGTTTGGGGTCCCTTCCTGGAGCTGCTGCCCCCGCGACCCGATCTCGGATAAGGGGATGAGGATGGATGGATATTCCTGGAGGTAGAAGCTAGAATGGCACTATCTTCCAGATGTAGCAGCAAGCAGCTAGTAATGCACCATAAAAAAACCAGAAATATGAAAAATAAAGACATGTACCTATTCCAGGTAGACCTAATGTGTGTGTGTGGGGCTGATTTTTAAGGCAAGGAAATGGTCTTGTGCTTTTTAATTTTTTATTTATTTAACCTTTATAGTAGTTTGTAGTAGTAAAATGCAGTCTTCTTTCAACTTTACATTTCAATATTTTTTTAACTTTCATTCCATCGCTATATCAATCAGGGATGCAAACACATGTATGGTCAAAAAAGAGGTAATAGAAGCCCTCGCCCTGCGGCAAATATCCACAAAACCCCTGCACAGCAAAAAGTCCAGTGTTAAATTAACTCACTCAGTGTTTATATAGGTCCAGTGGACCTATACAACACTAATTTGGAATATTCAATTTCATTTTAATTCCAAAACTAACTCTTTTTGAACTATCTAGCACTTCTTGCTTTACTCCTTCTTCTTCCTGGCCACCTCTTGCAACGTATCCAGGGCCTTCCATCTGACTGCATTCAATTTCTTATCAATATGTTGGATATCTTTTTTCAATTTTCTTAAAAAGTTAGACAGTATAAATGTGTGTTTGACTGCATAGACCTTGACTGTAGTTTCAGCCAAGACCAATTCCAACGGATTTTACAGCATCTATCCATCTGCTGCACAAGAAGTGCCTCACTTTCCTTAATTTCCCTCATTTTACAAATGAATACAGAGTTGAATATTTTAGCAAAACTGTATCATAACGAAGTGCAAATAGTTCACTCTGCCCCTTTCCACAATGTCTTGTTTGAATGCACCAATATTTCTCACCCACTCTGGGGTTGCCATAAAATGTACAATGTTTATGGGGCCCTCAGTGGCAGTGGCCTGCGGAAGCCTACTTAAAAATCACATTCAGCAGTCTATTTGCGTCAATTTACATTATAAAAGGACCTCCTTAAAAATAGCAAAAACCGGCTGTTGATCAGCTAAGCCCACTCACCAGTTTCTTGCCTTTTATAGCTTAAGATATGGTAACGTGGGATCGTGATAACAAAATGTAACTATGAGAAAATCGAGGACACGGATATGGAATAAAAAGTTATCAGATGTTTGACGCAATGCTAGCTAACCTACAGCAAGCAAAGTCAAGGGCAATATTTCTAGATGTTAACCATAGTTAATCCATATGTAGGGCTATGCACCATTTGAAAATAATGCGGTATGTCACTTACTATCGTTTAAATGCTTCTCGGTGGCATCAGTGAAAAAGCCAGGACTACCGACACATTACCGAGAGAAGCGCTTTCCGAGGCAGAGTGGTACCAGGTCAGCAAGCTGCTAGCTTCAATTCTAGCACAAACCCTAATCTAGCATTAACAAAAATTTTGGGAAAACGGTAGCGTAGGGTAGGCTATACTTTAATATTACTGAACAAGATAGGTGATAGTAGCCAAGTCAGGAATTTAATATTAAAATGCATGACGTGCAAACGAACAACTAGGCCTAGTTGAAATGTTTAATAAATGACGTGACTAGTAGATTATATAACATTATAATCCAAACAGCTCCTTACCTCCATTGATCTCACCAGTTGCCAGTAAAATAGGAGGCGCTGCGCCGAACAGTAAAAAACGTGCAGCAAGAAACACAAGTGGTACACGCTTGTGCACATACTGCTGTTTTTTGTGCTCAGTGTTCTGATTTGCTTATTTCCTATTTACTTGTTTGGTGGAGGCAATCCATAATTACTGTTGGTGAAATTATAATCAGACCCTCTCAGACACCCCCCTACCCCACATAAAAAACTCTTCGGATCTGCACGATTCTCACAAGTCACCCAAACTCATGTGAAAAAAGCGAGAGGCGCCGAAAAGCGCGCCGTTTTCATCCCTGATCAATGATATTCTCAAAAATATATCCTTCTGTGACTGACTATCCATCATTGATATTGTGATGGTATAGTGTTGACAAGCTCTTTGTGAATGTAGTTAGAAGCATTTAGATTCTCAGCTGCGATACATACTGGTTAATTATCAATGGTAATGGATTCAAATATATAAATAAATAAAATGCCAACATTTCATTAGTCTGTGCCTACCGGAGTTGATTTTGGCAGCCATAT
>JACXGM010001569.1:32124-53886 GCA_016801145.1 Umbra pygmaea
CCAAGTAAAAAAAAAGTATATTTAAATGTACTTGAAATGTATTTTATTTATCCTAAATATACTTCTAATATATTATTTTGGTATGTATATTTTGAAAGTATACTTCAAATATACTTAAATACATTGAATACATACTTATGGTTAAACATAAGTATACTAGAAGTATAATACTGGAGTATAATTTAAATATACTTTTTTTACTTGGGTAGTCTTACTTAATTTTACTTTTTATCAGTATCAAAAGACAAATTAAGTAAGACTGATAAAAAGTCAAATTAAGTAAGACTAATACAACTTTTTATCAGTATCAAAAGACTCTACAGACAAAAGCTAAAATTAGGGCTGGGCGATAATTCAATATTTATCGTTATTGAGTTTTTGAAAATAATATCGAGAAGAATATACCATATAGACATATCGCAATAACAGCTGGTTTTGTTCTGAAACAAAGAAACATCCAATAAATGAGGAGTATTTCATATTGCTGGTAGTTCAGTTTTACCTGAAACTTCTAAACAGAACTTACACACTTATACACTTAAGTCACAGCAGGTCCTATAGATATAGATATGTATATAGATATATGTATGTATGTATGTATGTATGTATGTATGTATGTATGTATGTATGTATGTATGTATGTATGTATGTATGTATGTATGTATGTATGTATGTATGTATGTATGTATGTATGTATGTATGTATGTATGTATGTATGTACACACACACACACACTTCAATATATCGTCAGGCATATCGTATCGAAAAAACATCTATTTTATATTGTGATATCATTTTTTGGCCATATCGCCCAGCCTTAGCTGAAATGTATTTGGTCACTGCATTTACATTATCGGCATAACCAGATAGCCTTTTCTAACCACATAAGACATGTTGTCCATAGTTATAGTAGACTGATAAAAAATAAGAAATACAGAAATTACAAAAAAGCTGCCAATATCAACACTGGTGCCTACTCACTCTGACCTCCCAGCACATCCCTGGGTTGTCAGAGTGAACACGTCGCAATTATTTTATGACAGTACAATTTCCGTTTCTGAAATATATATATTTTTTCCTCTTCTTTCTAACTCAGAATAAGGCTACTAGTGATATAGTGTACATATTTAATAGGCCTCCATTTCTGCATTTTTGTGAAGTGTGTTTAAAATTAGTTTGCAGTTTCATATTCAGATTTTGTTTGGCTGCGATTCAGCAGTTGGGTTTCGAAGACATGCAAATAATATCTCATGTTGTTATTCACAATTGGTGAATTTGTCTGTCACGGTCCTCCGGTCCGAAATCAGTATTTTTTATGCTGAATTTTACACTGATTTCGAATATCTATTGTGGTATGTTAGCATTATAACTAGCCCCTGTGGATGGCTGTCATCTATGATCCAACATTTCTAATAATAATGTCACAGAATTAGGAGTATTCAAAATGTTATTAATGAGTCCAATGGTTTCATTAAACCGTGCACTGTCTGCCATGTTGTCATGTCACTCAGAATCGTCTTGATAGGGAAGATGGGCCGTTAGCTACATGTACCTGAAATCCTTCTCCATGTAAAAGCCAATCAGGAACTGAGAATAAAGTACTATTTCCTTTTCCAACTGCCTTCCGTTTCAATCAAACTCTCTCACATAAGCAAGTATTCTCTCTTGCACATTCTGTTATTCTCTTACATTAACACAGTAATTATGGTTCCTACATATAACTATTCTTATTCACATAGACTATTAATCATACTCACATATACTATCATTCTGTTTCACACATACTATTTGTCTCTCCTACAAAGATTGTCATACTTTAGTAAGACCAAGTATGAATTATCGCCTCTACGGCCTCTCATAACATACCATATTTTATTTTCCACATTCTTTCGTTTTGCTGTTAAGAGTCCAATATATATGCAATATACACAATTAAACCTAGAATCCTAAATGTAGCTAGCATTACACAGGACCCTGAATTTAAAACAAAATATTTAACCTTTACTTAACCAGGTAAGCACGTTGAAAACAATTTCTCATTTGAAACGGCAAACTTTAGAATATTTATTATACTTTTAAGCGTTCCAGATTGCAAATGTAAGTTGTCTAATTACAAATACTTTACGTTAGTAAACATGTCACACTATTCTAATAGTATAGTGGAATATTTTCTAGATGTGTAATGTTTTTTTGTTGTTAATCGATTTTTATTATGTCAAGCGCTTTTATTCTGAAGGTGAAACTTGGAAAGACTAGGAATCCACTAAAGAAGCTGGCTCCCTAAAGTAGCTAGCTTCTCACATGTTCAAACTATCTATGAATGCAACTAACAAACTTTTGATTGCCAATGACAATTAAACAGGCTTGTTCCGTATCAATTTTTGATCTATTTTACCTGATATGTCCACAACTTTCAGAGCCGTTGCCGTTGGAAACTTCTCTTTCAGAATGTGCGCAATTCGGGTCTCTCCATTAGTCTGAGAAGACAGGGATCTCTGCAGCTGTCTTATAATCAAAACTGCCTAAAAAAGAAAATTGCACAAATACAGTTATTTGCTAACTCACATTGCATATTTATTTTCACGGTATAACGTAGCTATCTATATTTACTATACCCAATGCATCCAGTGATCACTTGTCTGACCTAAGTGAACATGGAGCCTTACATTCAATATTAGCTGGGATGGCTACAGTTATTGTTAGACAAAGTTATAATTAAAATACATTTACTTGATTCTTGTTAAGACATCTTGAAAAAGAGATCATGGTGATGTTGGAATCCTCTAATGAAGGTAAGGCAACAATAACAATTAGTAGCTTGATAATTATTTTACGCTGTGCAGCTCATGGATGTATTAAGAGAACCGTGCAGCTAAGGTTCCTGCTTCTTTTTTAATTTTACTGCGGTTGACATCCAATAGAAATGATGCATTACCGCCACCTTCCGTGCTGGAGTTTGGGCCAGATTTAAATACTACCAAAGAATGTCTAATAAGGAGACGGGCTCCGATAATACCAAGACTTCATTGTCCTTCCTTCAACATAATTGGAGGGAAGTAATGGTTTCTGTCTTTTTGTGGGTTCGTTCAAATGTATGTCACAGCAGTTTTCTCTAGCTCTACATTGCATACTTTTGTCCAAAGTAGTCTTACTCTTGACAAATAGTAATTTCATAATTAAATTTTATTAGCAAATGCAGAAAACCACAAATCAAATAACGCAGGTCGTTATTCACAATACTGCCTCCTCTAGCTCATTGGTAACCCACGTGGCAGACTAAATATGAAGGGAACTGGTTTGAACCTAAACAATCTATGGTTTGAACCCACGTTTGTGCTATTATTTATATTTTTGCGAAAATGTGTCCAAACAACAGTGTAATTTACTTCTTAGAAACTCAGTATAACTCAAGAAGCTCTTAATATTTTTTCCTGTGAACAGCAAAAGTGGAGGACAACATTTTTACTGATGCCTTGTCTGAAGATGTACTACTTCATTACATTTAATTTTATAGTCGGCTACAGTACCGTATGTCACACAGTGTCAAATTAAACGTCCCTGGCATTTTACAGTTTTCTGTATTGCTTCGATACTATTGGTTGTGGTAATATTTCACAACTATAAATACAAAAAAACACAACAGATCATCAAAATGCACAGATCTCCAAGCAAATTATACTAAGTACAATACAAAAATACAAAAAATTAATCTTGAAACACATTTTTTACATTTAATGTAAAGTACAGGTATAAATGTTGATAGGATTGTGCTCTCTTTATAGGATTGTGCTCTGTTAAAATACCATTTACCATTGCCTATTGTATTGCTCTCAATTGATAATCACTTAACCATTTGGTTAGTATATGCATGTTACATGGTTTTTCCTACTATATTCAGATTGAAAAGAACAGAATGACAAACCTAAGGCCAATACATTCCTGTGACCTGGATTCAAACCCATAACCTTGGTGTTGGTGGTGTAGTGCAGTGCTCCATCAACAAACTGAACCACAAAGGAACTTTCCTATGGCTATGCAGACTTCAACCTGACCAACCCGGCACTGTGGCCACTATATTATTGGTCAACTAGCCTTCGTTCCATGCTGGAAACCTCAATGACGTTGAACCGAAAATGAGTCATTGCGACGTGGACAAGTTGATGGTCAAATCCAGAAGGCAAAATTTATGCAAATTAGTTTAGTGTGAAAAAAGGCTGCAGAAAACTATGACGATGGCCCGCTTCCTGGACTCTGTACATTCAGAATATGTAATACTCATTTGTAGCAACATTTTTGGCGCTTTTGTCTTTATTCCAGAACCTGTTTCTCTATTCAAAAACCACCACCACCCCAACGCAATGCATTAAATGTAAGCCATGTACCAGTATACTTGCAAAACTTAAAAGTCTGTAGCCCAGGCTTGCATATATTTATAGAAAATCATGATAAAGTCACTCTGAACAAAATGCAAATCATGATAAAGTCCTTTATACCTTTACATCTCTTCAAGGTCAGTGGTAAGAACTAAATTAATTTGGCTTTCAAATGGACACTAGAGGGGGTAGTTGTTCAAAATTAAATGTTTGAATGTGTTTTTCTTTCAATCATGTTCACGTTCTTACAGTTGACTGAATACGTTTCGGACCCCTGGGAAAAGAAATGTTACAACAAATCTTTCAATGAACAGTTCAGGTATAGCCAAACATGACACCCTTTGGCACATGTTTATATATTTGAATTTTCAATGGATTCAAAATATTAAACAAAAGTAAACACAGTGTGCAAAGGTTTGGGCACCTTCTCTATTAGTTCTTAGTCACACCTCTTCTGGCAGATATACCTGCTGCCAAAGTTTATCGAGCTACTTATTAGTCTTTCTAATCTAGATTATAGAATTTGTCCCCATGCTTCCTTACAGAATACATCCAGCTCAGAAAGATTATTGAGGCTGCATGCACTGCATGGTTGAATTCTCCCCACAGATTCTCAAACATATATTGAAGTCTGGGGAGTATGTTTTTGATCAATGTCTTGCTGTAGTATCCATACACTCTTCAACTTCTTGAAACAGCCACACCATGTTTTTGCAGAGAAGTCTGTATTTCAGCTGAAGTTACTTGTGGGTTTTTGTTTGCATCCCAACCAATTTTCCTGGCAGTTGTGAGAACAATCTCTGTTAGTCTTGTTACATCCCCTAGTCCTAGGCAGTGTTCTCTGCTCTGTGTGTCTGTCCTGTTTGTGTGTTTGTTCTGCTCTTTGTCTTTCTCTGTACAAGTTCTGCCAATCATAGATATCCATTATAAAGGCTAGAAGACTTATGGCTGAGTCTCTAACGTCATCAACGGTGGCCATCTTGTCACAGGCAAGCTTGGTGGGCTCTATGGTACCTAATGTAAGGTGAGTGATTGCAAATACGCTAATCTCGCTGAAATCTTGACGGATTTACAAACGGTTTAGTTTCTTACAAATGTTATTAACTTGGCTATTATTCCAGATGCTTTATATGCAATTTTTTCAAAAAGTATGCAGTGTCATAGCTACATCTCTGACATTTTTAACAAACCAAACCGTTTGAAAATCGGTAGAAAATTGAGCATGTTATGGTTATTTCAAAGTACATGCACCATTAACACAAAATGTTATGCGTAAGCGAGCTGTCTGTGGCAAGATAACCGCCAGGTGCAGACGTCAACCTCCATTGGCCAGCAGCGCTGACGAGACATCTAGCCTTTATAATAGATATCTATCAGAGACTATAAAAAATGGCTTCACCTGACCACTATCTCTAAATAAAATAAACATTTTCTGCATGATCATGGTTTGAAAATGGCCAATATTTCACAAATTCTGCCGGGGTTTGTAAAATGATGACCACAACTGTAAAGCACTCAGATCCATTTCTAAGTAACATTTGAAAAATGATTTGAAAAATGAAGATGAATGTAACAGGACCTATGTAAAATGAATTGACAAATCTATATACAGTGCGTTGCGAAAGTATTCGCCCCCCTTGAACTTTTCGATCTTTTGCCACATTTCAGGCTTCAAACATAAAGATATGAAACTGTAATTTTTTGTGAAGAATCAACAACAAGTGGTACACAATCATGAAGTGGAACAAAATTTATTGGATATTTCAAACTTTAACAAATAAAAAACTGAAATTGGGCGTGCAAAATTAAAGTTAATACTTTGTAGCGCCATCTTTTGCTGCGATTACAGCTGTAAGTCGCTTGGGGTATGTCTCTATCAGTTTTGCACATCGAGAGACTGAATTTTTGCCCATTTCTCCTTGCAAAACAGCTCGAGCTCAGTGAGGTTGGATGGAGAGCATTTGTGAACAGCATTTTTCAGTTCTTTCCACAGATTCTCGATTGGATTCAGGTCTGGACTTTGAATTGGCCATTCTAACACCTGGATATGTTTATTTGTGAACCATTCCATTGTAGATTTTGCTTTATGTTTTGGATCATTGTCTTGTTGGAAGACAAATCTCCGTCCCAGTCTCAGGTCTTTTGCAGACTCCATCAGGTTTTCTTCCAGAATGGTCCTGTATTTGGCTCCATCCACCTTCCCATCAATTTTATCCATCTTCCCTGTCCCTGCTGAAGAGAAACAGACCCAAACCATGATGCTGCCACCACCATGTTTGACAGTGGGGATGGTGTATTCAGGGTGATGAGCTGTGTTGCTTTTACGCCAAACTTAACGTTTTGCATTGTTGCCAAATAGTTCAATTTAGCTTTCATCTGACCAGAGCACCTTCTTCCACATGTTTGGTGCATCTCCCAGGTGGCTTGTGGCAAACTTTAAACAACACTTTTTATGGATATCTGTCAGAAATGGCTTTCTTCTTGCCACTCTTCCATAAAGTACAGGGCCCGGTTCCCCAAAACGTTCTTATCGCTAAGTAGTTCTTAACCTAATAGGAAATCTATTAGGTTAAGAACTACTTAGCGATAAGAACGTTTTGGGGAACCGGGCCCAGATTTGTGCAGTATACGACTGATTGTTGTCCTATGGACAGACTCGCCCACCTCAGCTGTAGATCTCTGCAGTTCATCCAGAGTGATCATGAGCCTCTTGGCTGCATCTCTGATCAGTCTTCTCCTTGTATGAGCTGAAGGTTTAGAGGGACGGCCGGGACTTGGTAGATTTGCAGTGGTCTGATACTCCTTCCATTTCAATATTATCGCTTGCACAGTGCTCCTTGGGATGTTTAAAGCTTGGGAAATCTTTCTGTATCCAAATCCGGCTTTATACTTCTCTACAACAGTATCTCGGACCTGCCTGGTGTGTTCCTTGTTCTTTATGATGCTCTCTGTGCTTTCAACGGACCTCTTAGATTATCACAGAGCAGGTGCATTTCTACGGAGACTTGATTACACACAGGTGGATTCTATTTATCATCATTAGTCATTTAGGTCAACATTGGATCATTCAGAGATCCTCACTGAACTTCTGGATAGAGTTTGCTGCACTTAAAATAAAGGGGCTGAATAATTTTGCTCGCCAAATTTGTCAGTTTTTTATTTGTTAAAGTTTGAAATATCCAATAAATTTTGTTCCACTTCATGATTGTGTCCCACTTGTTGTTGCTTCTTCACAAAAATTACAGTTTCATATCTTTATGTTTGAAGCCTGAAATGTGGCAAAAGTTTGAAAAGCTCAAGGGGGCCAAATACTTTCGCAAGGCACTGTATATAATAAAACAGATTATTCTACTTTAAGAACAATGGACTGTATAAACAAACAAAAGATTTATAGTGATGCTATAGTTGTAGTCTGTAATGGGGTGGTGGAAGGACACAGAATATAAACAGAACTAAAATTCCAACTTCAGGACCAATCATAATAGAATAACTGACAAAAAGAATGGAAAAACATGTCTGGCAGAAAATGAGTGAAGGCAGAACATTACTGAATTTGCTATAAATGACTTACACAGTAGCCAGCTGGCTAGCCGATTTGCCAATTTCAACATTGCACGCAGATTCTACTGGCTACCAAGCTAGTTTTTCTGGACAAAGGTTCACAGCATATGAAGTACATTGTAATACTACACATCATTCATGTTTTAAAAAAAGTAAAAAATACTTAAAAAATGTTATTTCTAATAGTACTGTAGATCAGTAGATGTTCAAAAGTTAAAAATATCTTAAGATCAGCATTCACCATGGCTTCTATTGAGATACAGGCAAGTTCAAGACTACATTAGTCCAAAGATTACCCTCTTAATATTATTCTGAATGTTTCCCATGATCTGTTAATTTGTATAGTGTCATGGTCTTTTAGGAAGCAATTATTTAGTCAGAATGTCTTTTGGGATGAAGTATCCATGCATGTCCATATGGAGCTCTGCATTCACATATGCTCGAGCTACTTCCTTGAAGGACTTTGCATCGAGCACCAATATGAACCCAGATTGGCCTGGATTGGGGTTGATGACAGTTGTCAAGACCAAACCTGGGAATAGAAGTCATAACAGTATGATAGACCTTCACTGAAATTATAACATCTCAACATTCATTGTAAATGTCTGGCCATTCAATTTGAAAAGAACTTAAGTCCCACTACAGTAAAAAAACAGACAAAAACAGATAAAAAACTGAAATTGTGAAGATTATCATAATTGTGCCAAAGTCAAAGCAAAAAATAGACAAACTTTTAAAAATGTCGGTTCAAACGTATAGCTTCATTTCAACACAATCATTTCACAAAACATTGAATTGAGTATTATTTTCCTGGCAGGAGTAAGAAGTAGATAAATTGGAATACCATATCATGACTACTGTACCAGGATTACCGTACCATGGATAACGTATCATTGTACACCGCTTTCCAGTGTCTCCTTGTGTGCAGACCAGGCACCTTTAATTTAAATCACAGAAGTATAGTTGGCCAATATGTAATACTTCCTGACATGTACCGACTAAGGGCTTCCGTGTTGAATGAGCAGTGTGATAACAATCGGATGTATCTGCAAAATTAAATGATGTGAGAGCCCTCACATACATGTATACACTGCATATATGTTTTGAAGACAAACATATACTGGGGGGTCTGTTTGGCATAGTGGGCTTAGTCGCTGCATTGCAGGACAGTCTATGTCATGATAGTCATGGGTTTGAGCCTGACAATGGGTTCTCTGACTTTCCCTGGGCTTCATGCACAAGGCAGCGCAAATTGGCATAGCGCTGCCCGGGATTTGGGTTAGATAAATCAGAATATCTATCCTGCCACTACACCATCCAGTGACTCCTTGTGTTCAGATCGGGTGCATGTAAATTAAATTGCGGAAGTATAGTAGGTGAATCCTGTGCATGATCTGATTAAATGCTTCCGTTTTGGGCGAACAGTGCGAAAAGAATCGGTGGCTCGGCCGACATGTGGTTGGATGAACCATGTGCATCCCACAGAACTGTCCAAGGAGTTGCGGAGCTGCTGACAAGGCAGGGTTAGTGGGAATTTGTAAGGGAGGAAAATCTGGAAAAAATTCACATTAAAAAAAAAGTATACTACTCTATGTTTTATTTGATTTTATGGTGTCATAATGAAAGGATAAAGCTAAAAAATACGAGTCATAGTTTGTGTAGTTAATTTTTTACATTCACTTTTGCTCAAGGTCATGAAGCTGCCAATCTTTCCAGAGATAATTGTGTAGAAGAATTAATACAATGAACATCAAGTTATAGAAGGAGTATGGCTTCTCCGATTTTGCCCGGACCAACAGCAAGAAACAGTGCAAAGTGGTATATCACTGACTGGTATTTGGGATAGATAAGTCAGATTATCTACCTTGACATGTCGCTCTCCAGCGACCCCCTGTGTGCAAATTGGGCACCTGTGAATTCAATCACAGAAGTATAGTTGGAGAGCGTAATCATCCCACACATGATCTGACTAACGGCTTCCGTGTTGGATGAGCAGTGCAAAAAGAATTGGCCGGCTCTGCGACATGTGGTTGGATGAACCATATGAGCGCTCTTCACTAACCCGCATCTGTCGAGGGGGTTTGCAGAGCTACCGACGTAGCAGGGTTAGTGAGGAAAAATTGGACAGAAACAATTGGGAGGGGAGAAAATGGGGAATATGATTTATTTTTTTAAATAAAAGGACAACAGAAAAGAAACACATGTCAACCTCACCCATCTTGCCCTTACCTAGCCCCAATAATACTCAAACTGTTAAATTAAAAGGACTGATTCCTTCAACGTATCTAGAATTTTTCATGATCTTACCATCATCTTCGCTTTCTCCGTTGGGTCTTGGAATAAACACTGGCTCCGATGGCAAACAGTTCCCCTCACTCCACAAAGTCCTCTCCTTTGTTTCAGTGTCAAACTTCATTATCTATTTATAACAGTTATGTATAGATAACAAAATATTACATAAGCAACTTTTCTTTTACTGTATGTTCACAAAGGTTTGTATAAATGACAGGGACTTTTACCTCAGTTGCCACCGCTGACATGGCAACACAAGTCATATAGACAAATCTGTACTTCCTGCCGTTGAAGTTATAATTGATCCTTGGAAGTTCCACACCTGTTGACATATTTTGGTATATTGATATTAGAAATTATTAAAGTATATTTAGAAGTATAGTGTTGGGCTGATATACAATGCTGCTTAAAAAATATGCAAAACTATGCAATGATGAATGAATGAGAGCAGGTGCAAAAATAAGTGAATCCCAAATTGCATTGGTAAAATTAAGCAGGTAAGTAGAATCAGGTGGGTACGGTAAATAATTGACTGTCAAATACACCAATCAAAGGAGGGATCTTAAGGGGAGTGTTTGGGAAGGACTCTGATAAATAGTGATGATACACCAGGTCAGTTTGGTGTTACCCATACAGGTGACTGCGGAACACACCATGCTGTGTGGAAAGGAGATCTTAGAGGACTTCAGGAACAGAGATCACATCAGTCCGGGGAAGGATTTAATATTTCTTCAAAAAGATTTGGGGTTCATCAGTTCACTGTGAGGCAAATCATTTACAAATGGAGAGCATTTAACACTATGGCAACTTGGCCTAGAGTAGGAGGCTTTTCCAAATAGGTTATTGTGCATGCTTCAACAATAAGAACATGGAATCGAAATGGCATTCATAGGAGGGTTGTAGGAAGAAGCCTCTGCTGTCAAAAAAGAACCAACCTACCGGTCTTAACTTTGCCAGAGACCACCTTTACATTTCTGGAAGCTCAATCTTTAGATAGACCACTTTGGCTAGATTCAAAAGTGCCTTACTTTGTGAAATTCCAACAGTCAACCACCAAACGATGAATGTACCAAGTGTCAATCATGGTGGTGGGAATGTTATGATCTGTTGATGCTTTTCCTCCTTAGGATCTGGACAACGGCACATTGTTAAGGGTACCATAAATTCATAGGAGAATGTTGAACAGAGTATCATTTCATCAGTGATGTAGATAAAGCTGGCCTGAAAATGGGTATTCCAGCAAGACAATAACCCAAATTCAAATATATCTAAGAATGACTCAGAAAAAATTAGAATTGTGTTTTGGATTGGTTAAGTCCTGAGCTTTATCCAGTAGAGATACTGTGGTATGACCTGAAATGAGCAGTACATGCCAGACACCCCTCAAACCTAACTCAATTTGCTTAGTTCTGTAAAGAGGAGTGGGCAAAAAAACCTAAAAATAGATGTCAGAGACTGGCTATAGGAGAGGTTTACTCCAAGTTGTCAATGCTAATGGAGGTTTTTATATGTACATTTTATTCATTTAACCGACAATCTTATCCAGAGTGACTTACAGTAATTACAGGGACATCCTCTGGAGCAGCTTTCGGTAAAGTACCTTGCTCAAGGACACACAGCCATTTGGCCCACTCAGGAATTGAACCGGCAACCTTCTGAATACAAATCTGACTCCCTAACCACTAAGTCATCTGACGACCCACATACACAGATATTCCACAACCTTGAATTAATTGAATGAAGGGGTTCACAGTTTTGCACGTAAAATCAGAATTTTTGTAACCACTTATTAAACAAAAACAGAAAATATAGCACATTTTGTACCTTTGTTACAAAATTGGGTTTAGATAAGGATTTCAAGAGTTTATATTAATATGTTATAGAAAAAATGACCATTCCTTTAAGTTGAACACACTTTCAAGCAGCACTGTATATGAGTGTTTAAATCGCAAAAGAATTAAAAATATTTCTTGGTCTTACCATCACAAAGTACTTCTGGCTGGCAAAGTAGTTTTCCGTGTTTGTCTTTCACAGCACTGGCAGTTGTGTATTTGAGTTGCACCATATCCTCACCAAAATCATTTGTCTTTAGAAACCATTGACAAAATTATATCATTAAAGAAATGGTTTCATTAAAGAAATGGTCATTATTTCAGGGCAATGTTAAGATGGACATTAATAACAAAATATTACCATGTCAGTCTGTACAGGAAGGGCAAACCTTTTGCACTTAGGCTTTAAAGGATAACTTGTTTGTTCCTTTAACACCTTTAGGTAGAACATGTTGTACAAGCTTGTATCTTCATAGGCAATAACATCAAAGATGACATGACCATCCTCTTCAAAGGCGTTCACGTGATGGTATACTACCATTGCCTCAGTATAATACTTCAGGTCCACTTCTTTGCCTGTTTTTTTGTCTATTATGTGAATCAGAGTCTGTCAAAAATACAACAAGGGATGTCATTTCCATTAAAAGAAAAAAATGTGCTGCCATTTTCACTGGAATCATATTTAATGAAATTACGAGTTACATTTTCCTCTGGGAAAAACTTCAGACAGCTAGCCCAGTTGACCCCTCTCATATATGCTGTTGCCATCTTCAGGATATCCAGTTTGAACGGCTGCTCAATGAAGATGAAATAGTTGTCTGTCATGCCAAAGCTGTGGAAGTAGCTGGGGCTGAGAAGTGAGCGACAGGGCAATGTGCAAACAACCTCAAGGTTCTTCAAGGCTGGGGAAGCCGTAGCTGTTTTTGAAGACAAACAAAATGAGAATTGGTTACACTTTTTACTTTATTTGGAGAGTCTGACATTCCATCTGTATGTGCTCTACAGATAGTTTGTTGATGATATGACTATCAACAAACTATCAACAAACCATCTGTTGATAAGCAACTTATTGTGTATTTCAAGGGTAGGGGTAAGTTTAGAATATGTTTTAGGGTAATGGTTAAGGTTAGGTTTAACATAAGGGGAATGGTTAAGGTTAGGATTAGGGTTGGAGTTAGTAGATAGTTTGTTAAAATGTTTTTGACAGTATGCAGATAATATGTAGAGCATCTAGAGATGGACTCTCAAAATAAAGTGTTACCTGAGAATTAATTTACAACATAACAATTTCTGACTTGTTAATGTTTTGTTAACAAAATCATAGAAAGAAAATATCATTATTAGGTCATGATACAACAAAACCCAGCAGTGACATGCAGTACTTGACATTTGTTTGTTTAATCACTGGTATCTTAGGGCTGAGTGATATGACAATTTATCCAAACCTGGGACATTTATGATTATTTCAATATTGTAAGAATATTTTCCACACAAACTTGTTTTTTAAATAAAAGGTAAAATACTCAGCATTTGAAACCCTGAGCATAATGAATTGGGTCTCCAGACCTTGTAACAATGAAAATGGTAAAAATCCAAATACAATACTATTTCAATCTACACTACAAAATGTGGAAATGTCCATTATAAGCAGTGTTGGGTAAAGTTAGTTTTACAATTACTTTTTAGTTACTTGTTGAGTTCACAAGTTTTGGGAAGTCCCTAATTAAGTCAAAATGATCTTTAGTTCAGGTCACATGTTTTCCCCTCACCAATGGTAGGGCTCTATACTAACCTTTTCTAATGGTGGCACCTGCGCTACCAACTTTTCTAGTTACTGGTGCAAAAACATAATTTGGTCGGAGAAATGATTTGCTGCACGGTGATAGATAAATTACCGGTTTCCCATAATAAACCTGTATTTCATGGAAAACAATGCTTTATTTCCAAGCATCATTTACAGTATTGGGGAAAGTTACTTTTACGATTACTTTTCAGTTACTTGTTGAGTTCACAATTGTTAGGAAGTCCCTAATTAAGACAAAATTATCAGGTAAATGGAGTTCATATCTTACCTATGACCATGATTGATATTTTCTTTACTATTTCTATTTGTTTTATAGGTCACTGTTAAGATATAAACTCCATTTACCTGATCATTTTGTCTAAATTAGTGACTTCCCAAAACTTGTAAACTCAACAAGTAACTGAAAAGTAATCGTAAAAGTAACTTTACCCAACACTGATTGTTTATACCCCATGCCGTCTTGTATTCATACATTTCTACATTTTATTTTCAAAGATTTACTACTGAAAAGTGCACAATGTATTTAGCAGATTTCGAAGAACTTTAGTTGCTAAATCCTCTAAAAAGCACAAATAGGCTGACATGACTCATCTCTTTCCTATTCGTTGTGGAATACGGTGTTGCTACCCTAGTGAGGCCATCAGCCCAAATGCCTCTTCCCGGAAACCCCGGGCCATATAAACCAATGTACACTACCTCTGCTGTGCACATTAATATCATCACTCCTCACCACTGATTCTAGATAAGTCCTCAGCCCTTTGAAAATATTCATATTGAAATAAGACTTTTATGAGCATGAGTGTGGACTTACAGTGTTTTTCACCACATCCTCTTATTAGTTAGATATTTTAGCTACATTTTACAAGTTATGAAGTTACTTTTTCAGTATATTCGGTAGCCAGAGCTCTTGTATTGGTTAAGCTATGCTGGTTAACTAGCTACTGACTTGACTGTTGAGCTAGATTGATAGACACCTGACTGAAATATCAGCAAATATTATTTTCCAAGAGTTCTTTTTCTAGAACAGATTAAGGATTTAGCTAATATAGTATTCAATATAGACGGTTTTTTCTGGCACATCGTCTGCTACGTCTTTGACAGCAGTGGTGGTCTGCTTGATGTAATGTCAGTCTGGAACGCATGCTTCTAAGAACGGTATTTGAGAGGCAAACTCAGCACGCGCAGTGGAGATACAGTCTTCATTTCACACATTTGAAAATATGCTTGCGCGTTTGGAATTTAGTTCTTCTTAGTTATTTCACCAGCTGTCTGCACTTGTTAATTTGTTCACTATTTAAGTTCAATAATTGTGCATGTCAGGTGTTGGCCATCGTTTGTGCATTACCCGTGTTATGTGTTGGAATGTAAGAAGATATATATGTTCACGCGGCAGTATTGATTTGAACCGTGTATTCACTATTATTAAAACATATTTACTTTCACAGAGCTCCTGGTGTGTGTCATTCATTGAATTCAGCATCACGTTTCTGTAAAAGCAATAGCAGTAGCACTTTAGCTGTGAGACAACCAGATTCCCTGGCTTCTTTTTAAGACCTCTCCACCATCTGCTCTAAATGAGATTTTGTCCAACAGTGATAAAGACATTAAAAAACCAGTGATACCCCTGGGTTAAATAGTTAGTCAAACATAAAATGACAAGAAAATTTAACACATACATCTTGCAGAAGTGGCTGGAACCTTGAAAAATGTGTATTTGGTCTTTCCCTTCTCTGCTATTGAAGTCCCCACATTGTAGGTGTTACCATCTTTATCGTAATGTGGATGGGATGTTGCCAGGTTTACAGCAACATATTTCTGGTAGTCCACCTACATGTAGTGAGAAACCATGGTAGACTGATAAACAGGAATGTGCACGGTCATTTGAACAGAAAAATGCAGTGATCTCTGTACATTACCTTGTCCTGAGTTTCCAGGGTCACAGGGTCTATTTTGCGTATGTAGTTGGTTTCAGAGGTAGCATAATAATCCTTTCCATATCGGATGATATTGCTCCCACAGTTGTCAGTGAAGTCTGGGACTGTGTGGTTAAGAAAGGTCATCGCCCTGTTAAATCAGATTATCTGATCAGTCTAAAAAATAAATACAACATGCATGTTCGTTGGGAAAAATACAACAAATTAATCAATAGTTGGTACATGTTGCACAATAATGACTAATCCGCTATAGTCAACCTGATCATACTACACCATTAATATACATGTTTTTATTGACCAATTTGGATTTCAGTATAACATGAAGTGTTACTTCTGGTTACAAATCCAGAAAATCTGAAATTTTAGCTTGTGGTGAGATGGAACATAAATACCAATGAAGATCCAGATCATTATGATTCAGATCATTATTAAGGCACTCGATCATTGCGTACTGTACATTTACAAATTGCTAGCTATCATACTGTAGCAAACAATATGTATAGGAAGGCATGTACAGTTGAAGTAGTTTCTGATTCTGTAAATTACATTGAATTAATGTCTTTCAGTGTTGGGAGTCCTGTGTACTTACAAAACCTGTTTTAATGTTATCAGATATTATTTTCTGTTATCGTTGTGTTAGCCTTCCTTTTTTGTCCATCAATGGAGGAACGTTGGGAGTGCAGTGTACTTACAGAACATGTTTTTATGTCATCAGAATGCATATAAAGTACAAGCTCTAGAAAAAACTGGGCCTTTGAGACTTCATTAACACAAATCACCACACAATGCAGACTGATATCCCTGGGTTACACGTGGACGGTGCTGTTAGGGTCATCAGATCATCCCTCGATTGATCACCAGGAACTGCTTCACTCTCCACCAGACTCCACCTGTTGTCAAGCTCCCTTCTTGCTTGGAGTGTGCAGTGTGCCATCAAGGGTGCAGCCAGTGCGTGTGGTGCGCAAGTGGTTGACATTGATGTGTGGACACTAGGTTCCCACATGTGGTGGATATGTGGGAGAGTGATAGATAATGTATGTGTATATATATTAAATATTTAACAGTTTTCATGTTTTTGTTGAATAGTTTTTGTTTTGCATTGGGAGTTGGGATGAATTTGTATTGTGTGTAATCACTGCTTTCATTCCGTTTAAGGAAGTTAAATATGTGATTTTGCTATGCATTTTTGAATATGGTGGGTTCAGAGTTTTGTTCTATATAGACAGTTTATAGCATTTTCTGCAATATAGTTATATGTGTTATGGTGTTTCTCCTAGTTGAAGAAATACTGAGTAGTTTGATTGCAATATTTATAGTAGTCGACTTTAGACAAGAGGCGGTATCTGACCGTGATGTTAGCAGAGAGTTAGCAACGCTGCTTACGCTCAACATTACGTTACACACTTTCACTGGCACAGTGAATGTCAATCACATCACAGCCACTCCCTAAAACATCCCCTGCTTTATCGCCGATTTTAAAATCAACGAGATCATAATTTAAAAAATGTACATCATTCTGTATTGCAGAAGACTTAAAACTAGCGATTGAGACCATAAACTCATTATGAAAATGTTTACTGAGGTAATGAGTCAATTGAGAAGTGACTGACTTTCTCATAGACTTCTACAGAAACTGACCTCTTTTGCAGCCACACGTGTCGCTTTCAGCTGTAATTCAGATAGAATGCAGGTGTAAGGCACTTCCGCATTTGCATCACTTTTGCATAAAGGAAAAAGACTAGTTCAATATAATCCCATATATTGTGATACAAATGTTTTGAACCTGTGTATGAACAGAACTGTTAATTTCATCAAACTATGAACTATATTTTATCCTAATAAAGGTTTTATCTGTTCAAATGTGCTAGCTAGCATACTGTACCAAATTGATATTTATAGGAGAGCATGTACAGTTGAACTAGGTTATGGCTTTTTAAATTACATGTTTGAATTTTTGTCTTTCAGTGTTGAAAGTGCAGTGTACTTACAGAATGCTTACAGAATGTTTTTGTCATCAGGTATGTTTCTTTATTTCTGTTATTGTTATGTCAGCCTTCCTGGTTTGCCCATCTATAGAGGGGAGTGGGGAGTGCAGGGTACTTACCGAACGTAAGTTTTTATGTCATCAGAACACATTAAAAGTACAAGCTCTAGATGAAACGTTTGGCCTTGGAGTCATCATTAATACAGATCAGCACACAACGCAGAGGCTGATATCCATGGTTACATATGTACTGACTAAGGGCTTCTGTGTTGCATGAGCAGTGCGATAAGAATTGGATGGCTCAGCGACATGTGCTTTAAAGAAGCATGTGAGGACCTTTGACCTCGCACTAGCTGAGGAGTTTCCAGCAGGCGAGGTAAGGGGGATTTTTACATAACCAATTTGGAGAGGAGGAAATGTGTAAAATTTTTATTTCATCTTATTATTTTTTTTTCATCAATGTTGTATGTTTAATTACCAAATAAGCATAACTGGATATGAAGTAACATACTTGGATATAAAGTTTTTTCCTGGATCGGGGTAGGCCATTGTCCCCATTTCAGACACAACAATTCTGTTGGCTGCCATGTTGTCTTTGTATGTGTCGCCTCTTAAATATCGGCTTCGGTAGAATACCTCACCTGAAATACAGAAATTCACTGTTATTATGAATTTGATTGCTTAGACCAGGATGTTTTTGTTAAGAATGTACATGTAGCCTTTAAACCCAGAGGCCTTTGTCTTTTAATTTTCAGTCCAGGCTAGAATAATTTATTTTAATTATGCCCCAGATTTTGGATCTGGTGTGGTAAACATTCCAATTTACTAGCCTGGATGTTGCGCAAAATCATTCAGTTTTATTTCTTACTGCGTGGAGCTTAAAGCACCAGGATACAAAAAAAATAAAGGTACACTCCAGAAGCCTAAACAGCAAAAAATTGTTGTGCCGGTCATGTCTTCGACTAGACAGTCACTAAAAACACCTAATGCGTTCAGTAATTCCCAATTTTGCCACCGTAATTGTTCGGAATTTGGCCCGGTGACATCAAAGCAACATTTTCATAACTACATCTTTTCTCTAAAGAGAAAGGGGCTGCTTAGGCATAAAGTGTAACAGAGTTACACAAGATGCTCACTAGACAGCGGGGTAAGACTAAACCACTGCAAAACTACATCTGCAGTACAGCTAGAACCGTTACATTGATTTCCTGAATTTTATTGGTCCAGTTTTTTTATCCAATCGAGTCAATCTTTGAATTGAGTCGACTGGAGAATTAAACTAACAATTTATAGTTTGGAAAATGTTGGGGTGACGTTACTGTGTGAATTTCCAGACACTTAGGGTGGAATTATCTAGAAGGGATTTTAGTGACTGTCATGTCAGAAACAACAGCTGTTTAGGGGTCTGAAGTGTTTCTTTAAATGATCTTACCATCTTGGAATGTAAAGCTGTGCATCAGGGCCATCCCATCAAACCAGTGGTTGTAGGTGGTCTCCCCCACTGTGAACATGCCTGGCCCATTGCGCAACAATGTGCCCTGTAGCCATTGTGGAAGGGTGCCTAAATAAAAATAGTTTTATTAAACAGAATGGATTTGTATCAATGACATGGGGTCCATTGTTTACTTTAGCAATGACCATGAAGCGTAGAGAATGCTACAGAATGTTAGAAAACCCATCCTTATAAAAATATATTATTTAAAGCCATGTAACGCACCAAAAAATGTAAAGTATTTAAGGCTTTTTTTTAAACTCTTTGTTGTTTCTTTACTCTTACTATTGACCATTCTTCCTTCATAAGAGTTCAGGGATATTCTTCCAACTCAATCACCTTCTGTAGTTAGGCCAGACATAAGTAATATACCCTTCGCTAATCAGTCATTCAAAGTCATGCAGTTGTGTTTCGAAAAGCTACAGGTTGAGTAAACACATTTATAGATCTGCCACTACCACTCAGTCTGTTCCTGTCACAGGTCTGCTAGTGCAGATGAACCTGAGAACCCAGGTCAATTGACTCCTACTTTCAAGGGTTCTACTAGCCAAAGTACAATCAGTGAATAATAAAATAGATTAACTTAGAGCAATGATATGCTTCTAAATAGACATCAAACAGTCATCAAAACAGAATACATCCTATTCATTGCAGCAAAGTCTCTTATGATTTCGGGGAACAGTGTCTGTCTATTGACCAACGATTTGTGGTGGAATGTATAAATAGCATAGTGGAACTTGGAATTGCTTGCTCAACACTGCGCTAAGGGAACTTCACTGCCTAAACAACAATCTCCAATCTATGTATCCAAAGGCAGTGATTCTATGGCGGGAGGCTTTAACAAGGCAACTTCAAAAACAGATTGAGTGCCCCACTGTGACACACCATTCTGGAAAGCCTGTAGGGGACTCCCACGTCCCCCCTTCAGGAAATCAGACCATGAAGCCATCCTACTTAATCTCCTTTATAGGAGAATATTAAGATTATTAAGCCTTTTATTAAGCCTTTCCTAAATTATGCATTGTTGATCATTTTATTTACCTGGTATTTAATGTATTGTGTAGTCTATATTGTCCACATTTTGAAACCAACTATTTCTGTATTATTGTCAACGAAACTTGTCTGATTCAAACAGAATGGGAAAACCTTAATATGCTAAGCAAAAATTAATGCAAAAGTCTATGTGCCATAATAACCTAACAAGAAACCTATACAGGTTCTTTTAAGAAATTAGCATATTGTGATAAAGTTCATTATTTTCCATAATGTAATGATAAATATTAAACTTTCATATATTTTAGATTCATTGCACACCAACTGAAATATTTCAGGTCATTTATTGTTTTAATACTGATGATTTTGGCATACAGCTCAAAGAATTAGCATATCATGAAAAGGGTCTCTAAATGAGCTATTAACCTAATCATCTGAATCAACTAATTAACTCTAAACACCTGCAAAAGATTCCTGAGGCTTTTAAAAACTCCCAGCCTGTTTCATTACTTAAAAAACCGCAATCATGGGTAAGACTGCCGACCTGACTGCTGTCCAGAAGGCCATCATTGACACTCTCAAGCAAGAGGGTAAGACACAGAAAGAAATTCTGAACAAATAGGCTGCTCCCAGAGTGCTGTATCAAGGCACCTCAGTGGGAAGTCTGTGGGAAGGAAAAAGCGTGGCAAAAAACGCTGCACAACGACAAGAGGTGACCGGACCCTGAGGAAAATTGTGGAGAAGGACCGATTCCAGACCTTGGATGACCTGCGGAAGCAGTGGACTGAGTCTGGAGTGCAAACATCCAGAGCCACCGTGCACAGGCATGTGCAGAAAATGGGCTACAGGTGCCGCATTCCCCAGGTCAAGCCATTTTTTAACCAGAAACCGCGGCAGAAGCGCCTGACCTGGGCTACAGAGAAGCAGCACAACAAAACAACAACAAATTTTGCATGTCATTCGGAAATGTGCCTGAGTGGGGAGGAAGACTGGGGAGAAGGAAATGCAAAAATGCCTGAAGTCCAGTGTCAAGTACCCACAGTCAGTGATGGTCTGGGGTGCCATGTCAGCTGCTGGTGTTGGTCCACTGTGTTTTATCAAGGGCAGGGTCAATGCAGCTAGCTATCAGGAGATTTTGGAGCATTTCATGCTTCCATCTGCTGAAAAGCTTCATGGAGATGAAGATTTCATTTTTCAGCACACCCTGGCACCTGCTCACAGTGCCAAAACCACTGGTAAATGGTTTACTGACCATGGTATTACTGTGCTCAATTGGCCTGCCAACTCTCCTGACCTGTACCCCATAGAGAATCTGTGGGATATTGTGAAGAGGAAGTTGAGAGACGCAAGACCCAACACTCTGGATGAGCTTAAGGCCACTATCGAAGCATCCTGGGCCTCCATCACACCTCAGCAGTGCCACAGGCTGATTGCCTCCATGCCACGCCGCATTGAAGCAGTCATTTCTGCAAAAGGATTCCCGACCAAGTATTGAGT